>LOEQ01005687.1:19337-32934 GCA_001685075.1 Bramus lutescens
CACTTTCTAAAATAAAACCTCAGTAGCACAGATACTGAGAGAAACAAATAATAAAGATACCTCCTGAAACTGAGAAGCTTCTGTAAAACAAAGGACATGGTCAACAAGACAAAATTGCAGCCTACAGAATACCAAAAGATCTTCACCAACCTCACATTAGACAGAGGGTTGATCTCCAAAATATACAAAGAACTCAAGAAATTAGTCATCAAAAGAACAAATAATCCAATAAAGAAAATGGAGTACAGACCTAACCACATAACTCTAAACAGATGAATCTAAAATGGTTTAATGGCACTTAACGAAATGCTCAACATCCTTAGCCATCAGGGAAATGCAAATCAATACAACTTTAAAATTTCATTCTTATACCTGTAAGAATGGCCAAGAACAAAAACACTGATGATACCCTATGGTGGAGAGGATGTTGGGTAAAGTAAACACTCCTCCATTGCTTGTGGGAGTGCAAAAACTGATACAGCCGCTTTGGAAAACAGTATGGTGATTTCTCAGAAAATTAGAAAACAACCTACCTCAAGACCCAGTAATACCACTTTTAGGTATATACCCAAATGATTCCCTATCATACCACAAGGAAATGTCCCCAACAATGTTCATAGCAGCATTATTTGTTATAGTCAGAACCTGGAAACAACTAGATGACCCTCAACTGAAGAACTGATAAAGAAGATGTGGTACATTTACACAATGGAGTACTACACAGTAGTAAAAAAAAATGACATCTTGAAATTTGTAGGCAAATGGATGGATCAAGAAAACATATTGAGGGAGGTAACCCAGACACAGAAAGACAAATATAATACGTAGTCACTCATAAGTGGTTTTTAGACATAAAGCAGAGGAAAACCAGCCTACAATTCACAATCACAGAGAACCTAGACAACAAAAAAGACACTGAGAGAGACATACATAGATCTAATCCACATGGGAGGCAGAAAACGACAGGATCTCCTGCGTAAATTGGGAACATGAGGATCATGGGAGAGGGTAGAAGGGGAGGGGGAAGCAAGGAGGGGAGTGAAGAAAATTTTATACCTCTAAAAACAATAAAAATTAAATAAAATATAAAAAATCACTAAAAAAGATCAATGAACTAAATGTTTAAATGTAACACAATATGAAAAAACTAAAAGTTTGGATTCTTTGGCTCTACCCATTATAAGTAAACTAAGTTCTTACTCAATTCACTTTTGGATCTAGAAACTTGTATAAGAAACTCTCATAATTTTAATAACATTTTAATTCTTTGTGATATTTATCTCTTCAAATAACAGATTTTCAACAGATTTGTTGAAAAGAATGCACATAAATATGCATATATCCAGACATATGTGATTTGGTGAAGTTTGAAATACTATGGGCCATTTCTTGGGGGACTTCATGAAAAATGGATTTTATCTTTTCAAAAGGAATTACCTCTATTCTTTAACTTCTAATCTATAAATATTCCCTTCAGAATACTGGAAGTATATTTCCTTTAGACAAAGGCAACAACCTTAGTCTTCAGCAGTGTCACGTAGGCTTGGGTCACTGCAGTAGGATAAAGTCATGACAGGGGCTTTCAAGTTATTCTCTAGTTCCCGCTAGCACTTTTGTTTTTAGTTCACTCTGTACTAGAGTTGTGTGTATAAATTTCACATGCCCCTTATTGAGAGTGGTAGAAGCAGACCGAGGATATTTCCTTAAATTATGCTTTCTAAGAAACCTAAGAGGCGTGAGAGAAGAAACGGTGCAAGGAAGGTTAAAAGTAATTTTATTATCCTGTTATTCCTGTCTCTCAAGTCTACTGTGTGGTAGTTAAGTCAAGTATTTGTGGTTCTGCAGTCTCTCTTGGTGAAACTATTCATATACTTTTCTGCCCGCCGTTTGCAAACTGCTTACATTTTTAAAAGTTGTTTTTCTGTTCAACAGCCATGACAAAATGGTTAATGTTGTCCTTAAGTGCCACTTCGAGTAGTTGCAATTCCACTGTCAGAGCGCGGTATGTTTGATTGACCAAAGTGATTAACCAAAGTTAGAGGCATTTTGTTTAAATTCTTCAGAAGGGAAAGTAAAGCACTCAGAACCCTTTCTTAAAGCGACAGCTATGCCATAGCACACAGCTTGGCAAGCACAGATGGCATCCCATTATTATATATCAATGTCACAATCATATAAGAAACAGCTACGAGCCCCTGATGCCAATCTGTAAAAGCACTTCATGCATTCGAATGCTGTTTAGTGGAAGGGACTTATAAATCAAAACCCAAAATAATTGGCATTCAACTTTATGAATTTACATTATCGCACAGGGTCTTATAAAAACAAAGGCACAAAACCAATTTTTAAGGTATGGGAATTAAGAATTTGAAGTCACAGAAGCATTTGCAAAGCAAGCAGGGTGGATTTCTTTCCTGAATTGGCAGCCAATGGATACTTCACACACATAGTGTATCATTCACTTCTCTGTTGCTTAGAGGAAACACCATGACCATGGCAATTTATAAAAGGAATGGTTTACTTAGCCTTACAGTTCAAGAGGGATAAGAGTCCATCATATCAGGGCAGCAACAGGGCAGGAATGGAGATAATGGAGAGCTCACATCTTGAACCACCAGCAAGAAGCAGGGAGAGTAAATTGGAAGTGGCAAGAAGCTTTAAATCTCAAAGCCCACTTCTAGTAAAACTCTTCTAATCTGCATCTCCAACACTTTCCAAATAGTATCATCAATAATAACCAAATATTGAAATACTTTAGTCTATGGAGGACATGACTATGAATCTGACTAATAATTCTAACAGTAAAAATAGTATTTCCTTCAGGAAGTATGTAAAATCAAAATATTTTGTGAAGCAAAATGCCCACTAGAAGCCATGGCTTAACAACTGAAGCAAAGAAGCATCTAGGAACAATGATTCATGAAGAGCTGGCACATACAGATTTTATAAGTAGTGACAAATAGTGACTGTGTTTGCCTATTTCCCAAAGTAGGGGTTGTTTGGTTAGAGCTTCTGGCTCATCTCTGCACGAGCTGGAAAACCCCTTCTGCCATACTTCCCCCAATGCTGAGCAAAGAAAAGACACTCAAGAGCTTTTGACCATATGTGGTCACAGTCTCAGCTCCGGCCTGGACAATCATCTCCCCTCACCTAATATCTATAAAACTTCCCATCCCAAGCTTGGGGTGCAACTTCTCTAGCCTTGTTCTCTGAGACCAGGGAATCCACCCGGGAGTAGCTTTTTTCTCGGTCATAACCCTGTTGCTATACTTGTAATTTGGCTTGATCTAGCTTGATGCATCAGTGTGGAAACTTATTATCTGGAAAAAAAAAACATATCATGGATGTGTGTGTGTGTGTGTGTGTGTGTGGCGTTTTTCAGGGTTGCTTTGTTTTGTTTGTTCACTTTATTTTTAACATCTTTAATTTTGGTTGCCAAAGGATGGGGCTCTAAAGGAATGATGGAGAAAAATCCTGGTAAAGGTTTATCTGCTGTGTGCTGGCAACTACTGATCAAGTATTTATCATTATTGGTACTTCATAGAAAATCTGGTTCAGTTGTATCTATCAACCATTAAGATTTTTCTTATTTAAAAGACTTCACATCTTACTCTGATACTAAAACGCAGAGTGGGGGAAATCACATATTTGATATCTTCTGTCTTTATTTAGAGTTGTAGCTCCAGTTTATGGAATCAGATCCTAGGACAGCCTCGTTACCATGCATTGCTGTTACTTGTCTCATCAGCAGACAGAGACAGAGTGATTTGCTTTTTTAAGTCAAATTCTCATTGGGTGTCTGCTTTTGTTTGCATTTGCAATAGTTTGGTTGTACAGGGTTGCAGTTTCTGATTTTGTAAAGACTGACAATCTAAAACCGAATCTCACATTTCCTGAGCATTTTCCACCACTATGTAATCTGTTTTGTGTCCTGTATTAGCACTGAGGTCCCTTCACAAGAAACTTAGCTATATAATACATTCTGTATACCTCCCTGAACTCTAATAGCTCTCACAGGTATCAACATGATGCACACACAGCCATCCATGGGGCTTTCCGGTGCTGTGTGTGAGATAAGAACAGATAATTATTGATTTCTTCTTATGGAAATATTACCAGCTATAGGATGGGAAAATATGAACAAAATTAATCAGCAGAGCTGCATGTAACTTTAATAGGTCATTGACTTTAAGGACTATTGTATCAGAGGAATCCTTGAGGTGTTTCTGTTTGTTTTTGTACACGGATAGGATTGCTTTACTGCAATTAATGCTGACATTCTCCAGCACGGTTCTGTCACTTAATAACATGGAGAGAGCTGAAGAGCCTAAAGCATAAGTAAAGTTAACTTGTATCTCTTACAGAAGGAAATTGAAGGGTGAAATGATAGCAAGAGCTGAGATATCTCTAATAGCAAGGAAATGTTAATTACCTGGAGCAAACATAATGACCTCCCCAATCAATTAGGCAAGGAGTTCAACCATGCCTATAAAAATGTTATCTAAGAGAGAACAGCTGTTTTTCCAATTGCACTGGAATAAATCTTTTAGCCAATGTAGGTTTATGACCTGAGTTATCCCTGTAGCTGCAGGAACCCTGTACTCTGCCTTTGGAACACAAGTCAGTGAGAAAACAATCTCAGGGGATTGCTGGGCATGGGGGTTATCAGTCTTCCAAAGAAGTCTAGCTGCTGGCTCAGAACTTCAACTGGCTATAAGTAAGAAAAGGAAGGACTAAATGTCTTTAGGAAGAAGATCTACCCTACTCATTAGAGATTAAGTACAGTTTAGCCCAAAGACAACTTTTAAAAAAAATTGTACTAGCTTATGGCGTTCATTAAGCCATTTCCTGTCCCTCACTTAATGTGTCAGAGCCTGTATGAGTCATTACCAAGATGAAGAATGAGGCAGAGGATATTATAGGTCCTTCTTTTCAGTGTAATTCTCCAGACCTCAGCAAATAGCTAAGATGCAGGAAGATAACAGGATTCACTCAGAATCCCTAAACATTTTGGCAAAGGCAAGGCTTGGGCTGAAAAGCAGCCAACTATAATCCAAAGTTAACTCAGCAGGTGGACCATGGGCAGTGTGAATCAAAGATGTCAGTGTATGCTTCTCTACTCTGAAAGTACAATGTAAAAATAATGTCAAAGATGAAAGAGGGAACAATATTTTTTGAAAAGTCCCCCACCACCAAATAGAAATATGTTAGAAACACTACCATCTGAGGAAATGTGTACTTTTTAAAGTGGTTGTTTTGTTTTTGTTGTCGTTACTATTTTTGTGGGGGAGGTACAGTCTTCACAACAAAAATATGACACTTTTGGGGTGCGACAAAAAGATCAGAAACTGTTTATTACAGATTGATATCCTCTAATCTTTTTTTAAAAAAATTAATCTAAATTATTTCCACGTTGAAAATGAAGGTATAGTGTTGTGTTGACAATGCTTCCATGAGAAGGGCAAGATAAAGTAAACACATAACAACAGCAAGATAGTTCATTTCCACAAATGCTTTCCAGTGATGTGCCATGTGCCATCCATACATACTGACTTGAAATATACAGTGACCACTGTACATCCAAACACTGTCCGTATAGCGCTGAGCATTGTGTTTGCTTTTAGTGAGCATCTGCTGTGTGTCAGTATCCACCTAGGGGCTAAAAAGAAAGCAAACAGAAAAAGAAATCCCTATTCTCATGATGTTTACATACTAAAGAAAAAGCACATGAAAAGCAATTAGGACCAGCCACATATTTCATACATCTATAAATGGTTTTGCATAACCATCGCAAACTTAAAGCCTATTTGTGGATTTCTTGCTGAAAAGCCAGAAAATCTCATTGCTTGAGACAACCAATATGACTACAAATTTGCTCTGCCATGAAAGGTTTACCCAGTTTGCAGGGAGAATGGAATGAGCTTCTGCATTATCACAGTGACCCTGATGCATTTTCTAATCTGTCATTTACTGAAGGGGATAGGGATGAGACTCTTCATAGTGTATATATTCCTTCCACATAAAGAAACCAATGTATTACACATAGATTGAAGTAAGCTATTAGTCAAAAGAGTGAAAAATCATACAACTATATTTTGGAATGAAAATTCCTTAAAGCTCATATAATCTGAACTGTGCCTTTTAAATAGTAAAAGTCAAGTATAACGGAAAACAAAATAAAAATACTTACATATAATTAACTACCCTGTTTTAGGCACCACATTAGAGCACTACTCCTCTGTCCTGGGATGACAGACTCGGGAGAGGGAAGCAGGCCCTAGGACAGCTGCCTTTGGTTTCCCTAGATCAATATCAACATATTCTCTTCAGACTTCATGCCTAGTCTTTGGCTAAGTAAGGGCTATTAGGATGTTACTATGAGAAAAGAATCATAAGAAATATGAAAAACTGCTACTATCCACATTTTTCAAGAGCAGTTACTGGAAAAGCTAGGTAAACAGAATCAATTCCATAGTGGAAAAGGCACAATGTGATCCTGAAGGCAAGAAATAGAAAAAGCACACAACCATTCAAATGGCTGTGCCAACAGTCGTCTTTACCTGCAGCCCTAGCTAATGTGTCGTGTTCAATCTCCATGAGCTGAAGGACAGATGAGTCCCTGGACCTCCTTAGCCAAGATAAGGAAGGTTGGGCTGTTTGATAAAGATGGGGGAGATGAGAAAATACTTCACTTTCTCAAATGAGTGCTGTGGAGAAATCCTTTTGGGTTTGTAAAGTCAGAGCAGTGATGACTCAGGGAAGGAAGGGAGCCAAGGATTGCCCCTTTTCTCCCTTCCCTGTCTTCCATCTACAGCACGTGAGCCAAATCTGGAAGAGGAAGTAGGAATTTCAGCTAAAGGCTGCTTAATGTCTTTCTGGGGAATGGTGTTTCAGGAAGGCAGACACAGAAAAGAAACAGGTCAACCTCAAAGCTGGACTACTCATCCTCCTAGATGAGATCTGTACCCCCGGAGCAGAGCCAAGAGAGGCTCTACAGAGAACAGTCTTCCACACCAAAGTAATAACCTGCCCATGTTTTATCAGCAGCTTTCAAAGCAATGTTTTCCGGGTTGGAAAAGTGCCATACCCTCCTCTTCCCAAAGCAACTGCTGCTGCCATTCGTTATCCTTGTAAGTCACTGGCTCTTCTAAGAGAAGTAGAAACTCTGAGATATCAAACATTTCTCCTTCCAACCAAGAGGTTACCCAACTTGGCATGGGGAAAGCAAAACCATGCAAAAACCCTCAACTGAGGCAGCTTCATTGTCCTCCTCTCCTCGGTACCTGGTCTCTGAAGCATTTCTGATCTGATCCCAAGGTCCAAAAGGCACTAGGGCAATTAAAACTGAATCAAAACTTCAATCATGTAGCACCAGGGCTCCCTCAAAGTATAACAAGCTATGCTTGTTGTGGGTTCCAGTCCAGTTATCACCAGGGCTGTGTGAGTAAACACTTCTAAGCCGTCACTCCCCTTGTTTTCTACCCTCACTCTTGTTTGTGTATGATGCTAATATTTTGTCTTCCTGCTCCTTTTGTATCTTCCTTGTCTCTCTTCCCCTAACTTTGTTCCTGGGTGTTTTGGGGATCTCAACATCTCTTTCTCTATATCTCTATTTCAATCTCTCCACCTTTTGTACAAAGATTAGTTTCAATGTAATCCGTAGCTCCTTTGTAAACCAATTAAATTTTTTAATAAAAAAATAATAATTAACTACCTAAGGTCTGTTTCAAGTCAAAGGATATTAAGATGAGTTTCAAAATTAGCAATTATGATTCCTATTATTCAGTATTTTCATTGGTTGCTGATAATGCTAGGGGGACCTGAGAGTCTTATGCACAATCTGAAAGATCAGATTAATAATAATAACAGAACATTTTCTTTTCCTTTTCACATTTGATTTTTCTGAGTGAGTCATCAGTTCTTCAAAGCTATAGGACATCTGCATTTCAACAGATGGAACACAGAAGTAGACTTCACTACTAACTGTATTCTTTTAAAAAAGAAAGATTTGCTAAAATATAACTGGTAATGGATTTATTATTTTTAATGATTTACTTATTATTATTTGATGTTTATCATTTCATATTTTGAGTACATATGTTTCTGTATACTATGTACATAACTGGTGTGCACAGAGACCATAAGAGAGTATTATCTCATAACTAGAATTATGATCCATCATGTAGATTCTGGGAACCAAACATAGGTACTGTGAGTATTTTTAACTGCTAATCCATCTCTTTCGATCTTGTGACTGTATTATTTAACAAACTCAATAAATATGTTGAAAATTCTCAAATGTAAAATACCAAAAATCAGTGTTCATAAACAATATATCTTTAGGATTAGTAGCATAACAGGAGTTTATCAGAGTATCAATGAACTCATCTGGTTACTGTCTCAAAGCTGAATATGTTACTGAAACTATTGAAAATCATGAGAAGTAATAATAGCTATCATCCACTGTTCACGTGCTATATGCCAGACAACATCTATAAATAAGCAGCAGCCTTTTAACCTAGTACTTTATACCCATTATATAGATAAGGAAACTGAGAGTAAGAGAGATTACATCATCTATCGTCAGACACATGGTAGATGGAGTACCCCAAATGCAAATCCAACTCTAAAACCAACGGTTGGACTCTTAGATGGTTTGTCAGCAATGCTATGTGTCCTTAGACTTCTGATATCAGTCTGTCACCACATCATGTTCATATATTAATGAGTGGAAAATCATGATGGTATAGAATAGGAAATGAACCTGAAGAAAAGTGAGACGGGAACAGCAAAAAACATCAGTAGAGCAGTAGTTCTCAAACCTGTGGGGATCCAATGAACATTTCACAGAGCTCACCTAAGATTATCTGCATATCAGATATGTGCATTGCAATTCATAACCCTAGAAAAATTGAAGTTATGAAGTACTAAGGACAATAATTTTATGGATGGGTTCCCCACAACCTGAAGAGTTGTATTAAGGGGTTGCAGCATTAGGAATGTTGCAAACCAAATGCAAAAGAGCAATGAACTTCTTCATAGGAAATGGAGGAAAATAAAAGCTCAATTCTGTTGGGGCAAAATAAGGAATACCAGCATTAGAAAGACTCGGGATGAATATGAGATGAAATGTAGTAGGTGCGGCTGGCATTCCTTTAGACACTATAAACTTTGAAAGTCAGCAGTGACTGTAATTACATGTCGACATCTAAAACAAGTAAGCTAAGTAACAGATGGGAAAAATATAACACACAAAATCCTGACAGTACTCGTGTGTACTTACTCAAGAGAGATTATGATCATCAAAATCCTACTGAATTACTCCCTGGAAGCACTAAACTTTCCATTTAGGTTAAACTGCATTTGATTTATTATTTTTCTCAAAGGGGCCTATTATGAGTTGACCAGTTTCTTCCTTTATATAAAATTTATAGAAATTGCATGAATCTTTAAATGAGTCCTTTCTATGGTTTTATATCCTTTATAATAATCCTTCCTCTCCTGCTGTCATAATTGAATAGAAAGTAGAGAAAAAAGTGAAAATGTTTACAAAAATTCTTGCTATCTCAGTGAGATTGGTTAACAAAAATGCAAGCATAATAATCACACAAGCTGTAAAGCTTGTGTCCCTGTCCCTGACTTGGGATATGAGGCTTTCCCTCTCTTTCCAGCTGAGACTCCATTGCTGCTGAGAGTCAGTGCTCAGGTTACAGTCAGTGTAAGCATTGCTAATGCACCTTTTCTGGAGAATATGCTAGTGGTTGATTATTTTTTTCTCTATTTAATCCAATACTGAATAGTCAGGGAGAGAAAGAGAAGGAAGATTAACTTCCACTGCAGTTGAGGTCTGTCAAGGCTGAATTTGTGTCCAAGTTAAAATGTTGGAGATGAAATGATTTGAGCAGAGCACAAAGACACTGAAAATTTTACTCTAAGATGTACACCTCACAAATGAACCCCCGCCTCAGTCAACATCCACAATTTAAATTCTTTTAGGTAAAGCAGTAGTCACTATTAAATGCGTGCCTTATCCAACTGAAGCACCTTGATAGGCAACTCTTCCAACTACACTAAAACATCTAGTCCATGTGCTGTGTATCCATTTATTCAACCAATTGCAGATTGAGAATATTCATAGGAAAACTACATCTGCATTGAACACGTTCTAGCAATTCCATTTGTCATTAACCCCTGAACAAGAATGCTGTGGGATGATTTTGCCCTGTAAAGATTTGTTTCTTGTACTTGTTTAATAAAATGCTGATTGGCCAGTAGTCAGCCAGCTGATTGGCCAGCAATGGCGAACAGGCAGGAAGTAGAGGCGTGGTAACAAGAATTATGGGAAGAGGAAAGTTTTAGTCCCCAGTCATGACCCAGTTACAGAGGAAGCAAGATAGCAAAATGTGACTATCTCACATAAAAGGGTATCAAGCCACATGGCTAACACAAACAAGAATTWTGGGCTAATATAAGCTATAAGAGTTAATAAGAAGCCTGAGCTAATAGGCCAATCAGTTTACAATTAATGTAGACTTCTGTGTGTTTTCTTTGGGAATGAACAACTGCAGGACCAAGTGGGAGAGAAACCGTAGTCAACACAAAAAAGTCTGAAAACTATACGTGCATCATTTATATGATGCCATGTAATAAGAATACTCCAGCAACAACAAGACAAAAGAAGGGCATGTGTATACTCTATACAAACACTTCCCTATTTTATATGTGTCTGGTGCATCTATGGATACTAACACCCTTTGAGAGTATATGGGATTCCATAACAAATACCCTAGAAATATCAAATCATAGTTCTATTTTATTAACTTTCTTACAATTAAGTTATTTAAGTAAGTCCTATTAAAAGTGAATAAGTAGCTCAAGACTATCCAGCTAGTAATTATTGCAGCTGAGAATCAACTGAGGCCTGTACTTTCAACCTCTGAATTACCCTGACCCTAACCCTAGTGTGTCACAGTTTCTCCCTGGTGTCTGCAGATCAAGATGTGGAACTCTCAGACTCTTCTCCAGCACCATGCCCGCTGCATGCTGCCATGTTTCATGATAACAGACTAAACCTCTGAAACTGTAAGCCTGTCCTAATTAAATGTTTTCCTTTGTAAGAGTTGTAATGGTCATGATGTCTCTTCACATCAGTAAAACCCTAAGACAGTGGCTAAGGACTTTAACTTGAGAGATTTAGTAATCTATACTGATTGGTAACTGTGTGGTTACACAGTTACAGGCACAGAGGGATTAAGGTCACTTGAGTTTCACAGTGATGTATTAACAGTAGATATTGCCACATTACTTAGGAAAACTGGAAGTGAGAGGAGTTAAGAAATCCCTTGAAGTTTCTAGTTAATAGTAGCAGAGCCAAGATAAGAACAGAGGGCCTTAGAATCTGTAGGAAATGGACAGAGAACTTCTCCAATAAGACCTGAGGAGTCTCACTAATTGGTAGGAGGACAATGAGCCAGGGGAGTGGACAGCACATGGTTTTTTCAATACTGGTCAACATTTGCTGAGTGACAGCTCTATCTCTGCCTTTATCCATAGAAATGGCCTCTTTCTTGTCATTATGATTGATATTCAAGATCATCTGAGATACATACAATTGAGTGCTCTAAGGCTATTTTTTAAAATAAGCTAGAAATTCATGATGGAAATTTCAAAAACGACCTAAGCCAACATTAAAAATATTTAGAATTGAAATAATAGAGCTTGTAATATAATTGTTAACTTTTTCAGTAATGAAGAACCAAACCCTAAACAACAACAACAACAACAAAACACTCTAATACATATTCATATTATGTACTTTCTTAAATTTCCTCTAACTAAAATTAAGGGACTTTTTTTAACCAAAAGGAAATAATGAGGGGCTAGAGAGATAGCTCAGAGGTTAAGAGCATTGCCTACTCTTCCAAAGGTCCTGAATTCAATTCCCAGCAACCACATGGTGGCACACAACCATCTGTAATAAGGTCCGGTGCCCTCTTCTGGCCAGCAGGCATAAACACAGACAGAATATTGTATACATAATAAATAAATAAATAATTTTAAAAAAACGGAAATAATGAAACAATGATATAATAAAATATGATAAGACATGATTTAAGTAGAAGACAATGAATATTATTATGATTCCACAAAAAGAAATTCATAACAAAAGAGAAAAAGTACAAAATTTTTTTAACTATATTGAAATAAAAATTAAAAATAGCTGTAGTTATAATTGCACAGAAATAGAGATGAATAATCCAAGAGGACAGAAACAATCTAAAAGACCTATAATAAGTGACAAGATTAAAATGGTAATAAAAACTCTTCCAACTGAAGATTAAATCAGGCCTAGCTGAATTCTACCAGACCTTTAAGGAAGAGTTATCATCAATGTTCTTCTGTCTATTTCATAAAATAGGGGAGGCCCACTATTAAATTCATTTTACGAAGTCACTATACCAAAGCTAGACAAACACACAACCAAACAAAGTATTGAACAACCACAGTTATGAACATGAGTGCAAGAATTCTCAATAAAATACTTGCAAATAAATTAAATCATACAAAAATAATTTTCCATACCCAAGTGGACTTCATAAGAGATGCAAGATCGCTTTAACATATATAACTAAATAATATATTAATATATTCAATGATATATATCACATTATTATCTCAATAGATTCAGAAAAGGCCTTTGATAAAGACCATCTTCCCTTCATAATAAAAGCTTCAAAGAAATTAGAAATGAGGGAATATATATATAAATAATTATTTAGTATATAGTATTATTTAGTATAATGCTAGCATACAGTTATTTAGTATAATGTTATTATAGGTTTGTCATATACAAATGTAATATAAGTATAATAACATTATACTAAATAGAAAACATACAAGATCAGACACGTTCAGGCTGGTATGGCCATAGGCCTAAATAGAAAACAAAAGAAAGCTAAGCATTTCTAGTAAAATTAGCAATGGACGAGATTGTCCACTTTCAATATAGGATTTGACCTCTTCAATACAGCAATATGAAAAGAAACAGAAATACAAGAGAAACAAATAGGAAAGAAAGACACCAAACCTATTTGCAGACAATATGATACTGTACAAAAGAGATGCTCAAGGCTCAAATTAAAAAAAAAAACTTAGCATTTATGAACACTTTCAGCAAAAGAGCAAGATACAAAATCAACATATAAAATCATTTTCTTTTCCAGATACCAATAGAAAACAAGTGAGAAAGTAATCAGGATTACAATTTCATTCATAATAGCTTCAAGAAACATCTAATGCACTAGAGTTCTTTCAAGGAACATAACAATATGTTCTATCTCTCTCTCCCTCTCTCTCTCACAGAAACACACACACATGCACATACACACATGCACAGGAACACACACACAAAATATGAGTGTGTGTATTCCAGCAATGGTTGACAACAAACTGGAGAGATCATACACTGTTGACTGAGTTTTCTGTCCTGCCTGGTTCCCACAGTTGTTAAATCCCAAAGAAATCACACAGCAATCTACATTACTTATAAACTGATTGACCTAGTATCTCAGGCTTCTTATTAACTCTTATAACTTAT
>LOEQ01005687.1:45251-62258 GCA_001685075.1 Bramus lutescens
TTCTTGAGTTCTTTATATATTTTGGAGATCAGACCTTTGTCTGATGTGGTGTTGAACAATTTTTTAAATTCCTTTCAGTCATTTGAGCTTCCTCTGTTGAGAATTATGTGAAGCATAATTAATAAAAACTCAGAGAGAGAAATTGGGGTTCAACCTGAAGAACCGAAAAGCAAAACAGCCAGTCACTGGCTCTTACTTCAACCTCAGTTTGAAATGGTGAATCTGCCTCCAGGAAACTCAGAATGAGATTGTATGTTGAGAGCTGTTTCCTCCCATTTTATAATCCTATTTGGGCTGAGATTAAAGGTGTGTACCACCGTGATTAAAGGCATGCACAGTAGGGTTTCTATGGCATCTTGTGTGGCTACTGGGATTAAAGGTGTGTATTACCATAACAGGGTCTGTAATGCTTGCCAGTGGGACTGTTTTACTCCCAAATCTTCGGATAGTCTTTATTTATTAAAATATTTGAAATACCACTACATTTCTCTGTTTAGATCTGTACCCCATTTTTAATTGGATTATTTAGCAATTTGATGCCTAATTCTTGACTTCTTTATATGATTTGGAAATTAGCCCTCTGTCAGATATGGGGTTGGTGAAGATCTTTCTCCATTCTGTAGGCAGCCATTTTGTCTTACTTACCATGTCCTTTGCCTTACAGAAGCTTCTCAGTTTCAGAAGGTCCCATTTATTAATTGTTGCTCTCAATGTCTGTGTTACTGGTGTTCTACTTAGGAGGTGGTCTCCTGTGCCAATGCATTCAAAGCTACATCCCACTTTCTCTTCTATCACATTCAGTGTAATTCAGTGTAATTGTTTTTATGTTGAGGACTTTGACCCATTTGGACTTGAGTTTTGTGCATGCATAGGGATCTATTTACATTCTTCTACATACCAACGTCCAGTTATGCCAGCATCATTTGTTGAAGATGCTTTCTTTTTTCCCATTGTATGATTTGGGCTTCTTTATCAAAAATCAGATGTTCATAGGTGTATGAATAAATGTCAGGGTCTTTAATTTGATTCCATTGATTCACATTTTTTATGTCAATTTCAAGCAACTTTTATTACTATACTATAGTATAGCTTGATGTCAGCACTGATGATGCCTCTTGAGTTTCCTTTATTGTACAGGATTGGTTTGGCTATCCTGAGTTTTCTGTTTTTCCGTATGAAGTTGAGTAATAGTATTTCGAGGTCTGTGAAGAATTGTGATGGGATTTTGAATCTGTAGATTTCTTTTGAGAAGGCTGTCATTTTTACTGTGTTGATCCTACCAATACAAAGCATGGAAGATCTTTCCACTTTCTAGTGTCTTCTTCAGCTTCTTTCTTCAAAGACTTAAAGTTATTGTCACACATGTCTTTCACTTGTTTGGTTAGAGTTAGATATTTTATGTTAATTGTGGCTATTGTAAAGGGTGATGTTTCTCTAATTTCTTTTTCAGCCCATTTATCTTTGTGTATAGGAGTGCTACTGATTTTTTTTTTTGTTAATAGTCTCTCCCGCCTCTTGCTGAAGGTGTTTATAAATTGTAGGAGTTTCTTGGTGGAAATTTTGGCTTTTTTATATATACTATCATATCATCTACAAATAGCAAGGGTTTGACTTCTTCCCTTCCAATTTGTGTTCCCTTGATCTCCTTTTGCTGTCTTATTTCTCTAGCTAGAATTTCAAGGACTATATTGAATAGATATGGAGAGAGTGGACACCAAGCCTTGTCTTGTTCATTATTTTAGTGGAATCGCTTTGAGTTTCTCTCTCTTTAGTTTGATGTTAGCTGTCAGCTTGCTGTATATTGCCTTTATTATGTTTAAGTATGTTTCTTTTATCCTTAGTCTCTCCAAGACCTTTATCATGAAGGTGTGTTGGATTTTCTCAAAATCCTTTTTAGCCTTTAATAATATGATCATGTGGGGTTTTTTTGTTTTAGTTTATATGGTGGATTACATTGACAGATTTTTGTATGTTGAACCATCCTTGCATCTCTGGTATGAATCCTACTTGACCAAGGTGAATGATATTTTTTATGTGCTCTTGAATTCATTTGCCAGTATTTTATTTAGTATTTTTTCATCAAAATTCACGAGGGAGATTGGTCTGTAATTCTCTTTCTTTGTTGTGTCTTTGTGTGGTTTGGGTATCAGGTTAACTGTAGCCTCAGAAAAAGAGTTTGGTAATGTTCTTTGTGTTTCTATTGTGTGAAACAATTTGAGTATTAGGATTAGTTGTTCTTCAAAATTCTAGAAGAATTCTCTGCTGAAAACATCTAACCCTGTGCTTACTTTGATTGGGAGACTTTTAATGTCTGCTTCTGTTTCCTTAGGGGTTATAGGTCTATTTAAGTTGTTTATTTGATCTTGATTTAATTTTGGTAATTTGTACTTATCCCAAAAAGTTTCCATTTCTTTTAGATTTTCCAATTTTGTAGAGTACAGGTTTTTGAAGCATGACCTAATAATTCTCTGGATTTCCTCAGTGTCTGTTGTTTTGTCCCCCTTTTCATTTTTGATTTTGTTAATTTGGGCATTTTATCTCTGTGTTTTGATTATTTATGATAAGAGTTGAGTTTGTCTATCTTATTTATTTTCTCAAAGAAAAATTCTTTGTTTCTTTGATTCTTTATATTGTTCTCCTTGTATTTAATTTATTGATTTCAGCCCTCACTTTGATTACTTCCTGTAGTATACTCCTTCTGGGTGAGTAAACTTCATTTTGTTCTAGAGCGTTCAGGTGCGCTGTTCAGTTGCTGCTGTGAGATTTCTCCAAGTTTTTTATGTGGGCATTTACTGCTATGATCTTGCCTCTTAGCACTGCTTTCACAGTGCCCCATAAGCTTGGGTAGGTTGTGCCTTCATTTCTATTGAATTGTAGAAAACTTTAATTTGTTTATTTCTTCCTTGACCCAGTGGTGATTAAATTGAGCATATTCAGTTTCCATGAAACTGTAGATTTTCTGTATTTTGTGTTGTTTTTGAATTCTACCTTTATAAGGTGTTTATCTAATAAGACACGGGTTTATTCCAACTTTTGTATCTGTTATACAATATATATACAAAATACACAAAGGTATATTCCTTTGTGTTTTGTTGAAATGTCCTATATATGTCTGTTAAGTCCATTTGAGTCATAACATCTGTTAGTTCCCTTATTTCTATGTTACTTTTTTGGCTGGCAAACCTGACCATTGGTATTGTAAGGAGAGGGGCAGCTGGTTTGTCCCAGCAGCCTGGCTAGTTTAACCCTGAAATAAGCACGCAGAAACTGTATTAATTAAAACACTGTTTGGCCCATTAGCTCTAACTTCTTATTGGATTACTCTTACATTAATTTAACCCATTTCTATTCATCTGTGTAGCACCATGTGGCAGTGGCTTACCAGGTAAAATTTGGCATGTCTGCCTCTGGCAGCTCCATAGCACCTCTCTGACTCTGCTTTCTTCCTCCCAGAATTCAGTTCTGTCTTGTCCACCTACCTAAGTTCTGCCCTATCAGCAGGCCCAAAGCAGTTTCTTTATTAACCAATGAAAGCAACACAAAGACAGAAGAACCTCCTATACCACATTGGTAAGAGTGGGGTGTTGAAGTCTCCTACTATTAATGTGTGGGGTTTGATGTTTGCTTTAAAGTTTAGTAATGCTTCTTTTACAAATGTGGGTGCCATTGTATTTGGGACATAAATGTTCAGAATTGAGACTTCATCTTGATTAATTTTTTCTGTGATGAATATGAAATGTCCTTCAGCTCTTGTTTAATTTTAGTTTGAAGTCTATTTTGCTAGACATTAGAATAGCTACACCCACTTGTTTCTTAGGTCCATTTTATTAGAAAATTTTCTCCCAGCCTTATACTCTGAGGTAATGTCTGTCTTTGAAGATGAGGTGTGTTTCCTGTATGTAGCAGAAGGATGGGTCCTACTTTCATATCCATTTTGCATTCTGTTAGCCTCTATCTTTCTATAGGTGAGTTCAGTCCATTGATATTAAGGGATTGTTAATTCCTGTTATTTTCTGGTTTTGTTGTTGGTGGTGGTGGTGGTAGTGTGTTTGTGTTTTCCTTCTTTGGAAATTTTTTATTGTGACTTTGTAGATGTAGCTAACTTCATTGGGTTGGAGTTTTCCTTCTAGAATTTTCTGTAGTGCTGAATTTTTGCTTAGGTATTGTTAAATCTTGTTTTGCCATGAAATATCTTGTTTTATCCATCTAAGGTGATTGAAAACTTAACTGGGATGAGTAGTCTGGCCTGGCATCCTGGTCTCTTAGTGTCTATAAAATGTCTGTCTAGAATATTCTGGCCTTCAGAGTCTCCATTGAGAATTTGGGTGTAATTCAGATAGGTCTGCTTTATATGTTACCTGAACTTTTTCTTTTGCAGTTACTAATATTCTTTATTTATTCTGTATGTTTAGTGTTTTGATTATTATGTGGCAAAGGGACTTTTTTCTTTCTTTCCTTATTTATTTATTTATTGGTTCAGTCTATTTGTTTGTTCTCTTAGCTTCTTGTACTTTTAAAGGCATGCCTTTCTTTAGGTTGGGAAAGTTTTTCTCTATAATTTTGTCAAATATATTTTCTGTTCCTTTGAGTGGGAGTTCTCTTTCCTCTACCCCTATTATTCATAGGCTTGGTTTCCCAGATTTTCTGGATGTTTTGTGTTAAGAATTTGTTGAATTTGACATTTTATTTGATTGACAAATCTATTTCCTCCATTGTGTCTTCAATGCCTGAAATTCTGTCTTTTATCTCTTGCATCTTGTTGATTGTACTTACATCTGTGGTTCCTATTCATTTATCAAGATTTTCCATTTCCAGAAATCCCTCGGTTTGTGTTTTCCTTATTGCCTCTATTTCAATTTTCAAGTCTTGAATTGTTTTTTTTTATTTCTCTTTGATTGTTTTTCCTTGGCTTCCCTGGCTTTCTTTAAGGAATTTATTGATTTCTTCCAAATTTTTATTTGTCTTTTCCTGCATTTCTTTGAGGGAAATTTTCATTTCCTCATTAATGGTCTCCTCCATCTTCAATACACTATTTTTAGAGTCATTTTCTTCTGCTTCATCTGTGTTGGGAATTTCTTGCTGTTGTAGAACTACTAGGTTCTGTTGGTGCCATATTGCCTTTTAGTTTGTTGAATACATTCTTACACTACCTTCTACCCATCTGGGTTTGAGGCAATTATAAGTACAGGCATGGATTCTTCCTCCAATCAGTGCAGGTGGAGCGTGTGTCTCCAGGTGGCCCCTGATGCAAGTGGGACTGGGTGGAGTAGCCTGACTATGGTAGTCTTTCCTGCTAATTGGCCATTGAGGCTTTTCCTCTAATTGATGTAGGTAGGAGCTGTGCTTCCAGGGCCCTGTGATGCTACTCTTCCTCCAGTTGGTGCAGGTGGGGAAGGTTATGCCTCTGGGGCCCTCTGTTGCAGCTGAGGATGGTGGTGAAGAGGCTTGGCCAAGGGAGACTTGCCTGCTGATTGACCGCTGGGCCTGCGATAGGTGAGGGAGCTAGAAATTTCTTTTTACTTGTTGGATTCAGGTTTAACTGAGCTCTAAAACACTGAACAGTTAGTAGCTTCTTGTGTGAAAATAAGATTCTGATAATAAGCAAAGTCTGTGCAAAGAAGGTGGAAGCCACTATCTGTAAAATGGACATCCTGCATAGTGAGGGTGCCTGGCTTCTCCTAGGTGACACAACTGATCCGTGTACCCACAGGCATTAAAATCGTGAATTTTCCACTAAGAACTCCTACTTAGAACAAAATTGTGCCCTGCTGATGGATACGCAAGGCCTACCGTGCTCACTCCATATCTAACTAGATCCCAACAGCATAGGGAGAACATGAGACTGATTTAGGTTTCTGCATCTCACATAGAAACTTCTGAGGTCATTCATGAGAACTCCATCATAAAAACAAATCACTCAGCAGGGCTGCCAGGGGGCAGTAAAAACTTCACTGGCTCTATATATTCTGTCTTGGAACATTGTGGGCAGCTTTCCATAAGGAAGGGGTAATAGGACAGGTGTGGCAAGACCAAGAGCTTGAAACTGCCTGGGAAACTCTGGCCAGGGTTGACAAGGTGGTGCCACTGGCACCCTCGCCATCACAGGCCAAATGCCCCAATTAGGCACTAAGAAAGAACAAGCTGAGCAAACACGTTGCTAAGACAGCTCCTCTGGGAAGACGTAAATATAAATTGATGCAATGTCCTGAGCATTTGGATACCCTGGCAACAGGCATTCCTGGGAGAAATGAGGTTTTCAGTTTGTAAGTGGAATGTCAAAGCTATTATGTTATGCCAAAGACTCCAGAGGATTGTTTAGTCTCCTATAGCAGAGGCCGGAATCACTGATGGGAGTATTGAAGACAGGCAGGTGATCTCATTAGACCCAGTTACAAATCCTGCAGGGCAGACAAGCTTCCCACCTCTGCATTCATTGCAGACAATATAAAAAAGCAATGACTGGGAAGAAACACAATACTGCCAGCTAATGAAACTGTGCATTTGTTCTATCATTAATTTATATTAAAGTGTGTTTAATTAATTTTCATTTTTATTAGCACCACATACCTTAACACTTTGGGACAAAGAGTTCTGAGCATCAGCCATCAAGAAGTACTTTGACATATTTAACATATTGTACAATAACTCTGGGGTAGATTGCTCACATTTTCTTTTGTTTATAGACTTTTTAAACATTATTCAATTATCTTGAGCTGATTAGGAACATTACAAATGATACAGTGTGCTTAAAGAGTAAGGCAAACCATTAGGATAACTAGTGCCTGGAAAACTATATATATATATATATATCAAAGCCAACATTATTCAACTTTTCCCATAGGTACTAAACTGTTGGGGTTTTTTTCTTCTTACTTAGAATTTCTACAATTAGATTGGCCAGGATTTAATATGTACAGGAGTGGTTTAAAGTTTCCTGGTGTTTTACAAGCAATGCTTAGTCTTCTTTAGAACAGTCTCAAAAAGTATGAGCAGTGAGTTTCCCACCTGGGACCAAAGAGAAAATTCTGAAGTGCCACAAGAAAGAATATTCTTGCAAAGTGCTTGGCTTGGATGGTGAACAGGGGAAGGAAGTCAGCAACCTACCCACTTTACTGGCTTGATTCGTGGTAAATTCTGCCAACACTGACTTGAACTCAGCTGTGACAATAATCTCCTATGTTCTAATTATGATTAACTATAATAAGCCCTAATAAAGAGTAGGAGTTTAAGGTGAAGGATCTTGAGATCCAGCAGTTTAGAGTTGAATAGACAGGGAGACCAGCTATTCTAGAATAGCTTCACAAGTTGGACATCTCAGAAAAATGGGAATGAATGAAATTCTTTAGATACCTCCCTTCCTCAACTCTTTCACAGTGGAATGTCTTTTAGTCCAAAAGTTATTGTTTTCTTATGCCCCCAAACCCACAAGGTTTCAGGATAAGCCCATTTTGTCTCACTCTGTCCTCACTAGAAGTGAAGAGATTTAGCTATAAACTATTTATGAACATACAAAGCAATACTGATTTGTATTATTGACACTCACCTTTTTTCATAGAAATGCCTGCTCCTTAGACCACCTTCAGTTGATCTTTTAACTTTTCACTCACAGGTCATTGGCAATTTATCAATGACAATATTTATCTAGCAAATTTCATGAGATTTCAATTGTGACCTTAACTTAAGGGAAAAAATGCAGTGTCTGCTAGAGCACAGTACCTAAATCAAGGAACTCTACGTACTTGTCCACCTGGGTCACTCAAGACTATGTCTTAAAGCAAACTGACGAATTAGCAAGCAAACGACAAAATGCAAAATACACCTCTCTCCGATTGTTATGAGTCTATCTATTTGTTGCTCTCAGAATTTTCCTTTCTTTTACTACTTATATTCTGTATTATGTCAATCCATTAGGCATCAAAAAAATAAAGAAAACAAAGAAGGTCAACCTAATTGCATGGTTTCCTCAGTGCAAAGAAAGAAATGAAAAGTGGATGAGCATCCCTGCAGTGTTGTACACACAGCGGCTGCTCGGGACAAGTGCATCCTTCAGGGTTCTCAGTAGATACTTAATATAATTCTATTGGGAAAATATTTGGACAAAGCAGAGTACTGGATTCCAGAGAGCTTAAGGGTTTTTTTTTATATAAAAACAGATGGTGTCATAAGAATTTAGGCAATAGTGTTGTATAGGATAACTGTTGTCAATCAAGATTCCTTCTTCATGTGACAATTGTTGTGGTTAATGAAATATTGCATTCATAAATGTTGATATGTACTTCCATATTTTGACTGTTGTGGTGATTATTCAATAAATGGGAAATAGTGAAAATGTGGGCTAGAAAATCAAATAGACCTAAGTTTGGCTATTTGCCAGCTATGCAACCTAGTTTCTTTAGCGTGCTGAGTCCCTCCTCCTCCTCACCCTGCAAAAGGAGATTCCAAATGGGTGGAAGACCTTGACAACAGACCTGAAACTCTGAAACTGTGTAAGGAAGAAGTAGGGACAACACTTGAACATACAGGCACAGGCAAGGACTTCCTGAACAGGACGTAACCACTCCAGTGAAAGGCCAACTAATGAGACCTCGTGAGATTAAAAAAGATTCTGTGCATCAAAGAGAGACGCTACTGAGGGAAGAGATAGCATAAAGAAATGAAGAAAATCTGCCCCAGCTATACATCTGACATAAGATTAATATCTAGGCACACACACACACACACACACACACACACAGAGCCCTGAGCATCATGGAAACAAGCAACCCAACCAACAAAAGGGCTAACAAAATAAACAAACCATTTTCCAAAGAGAAATTATAAACAGCAAATAAACAAATAAAAAGATGTTCAATCTCACCAGCCACTGGAAAAATGGAAAACAAATTCCACTGAGATGCCATTTCACTCCCAACAGAAGGTCAAACATTAAGAAATCAAAGAACGAATGCTGACAAGGATGTGGAAGGAGGCATTCTTAGACACTACTGGTGAGAATATAGAGTACTCCAGCTTTCGTGGAAACCGGTATGGAGGTTTCTCAGCAACGTAGAAATAGAACAACCATGTGATCCAACTATACCTCTCCATATTTAGCCAAAGGATTCCAAGTACACAAAGTAAACAAATCTCTTTACCAATCCTCCCTGCATCAGTATTCATAGTAGGATAAACTATGGAACCAGCCTAGGTTTTCAACAATAGAGGAATTGATAAGAAAATGTAGTGTGGAATTATTTTAATCCCGGAAGAAGTTGTGTAACTTGCAGGAAAATGAATGCAAATGGAGGCAATCATATCAAGCAAATAAAACCAATCTCTGAAAGGCAAATGTGTATTTTCTCTCAATTGTGGTTCCTAGACTTTTATGCAATCACATGAAATCATAATACAGTATACATTAAATTAAAATAGAAATGAGGGTGTCCAGTAAAACATGAGGTATCAATGGGTGGGGAGAGGGGAAAGAAAAGAGGATTGGTGAACACAGTTGCAGAGGATATTTTTAATGTATAATATATACCTATGCGAAATTTAGTTTTTGAGGTTTCTATTTATTCCTACTATCTGAGTTCTATATTCTTATCAACACAGTAAAATAATCCCTGCTTTTTGTTTGGTGATTCCTCACTTAGCTAAAAATGATAGGGAAACGTTGTTCTTCTAATTTACCTATAGGGAAACATTGTTTTTCTAATTAACACTGATTTCTAGAAAGGTTAATATTGGAAAATGAATGAATATTAATTAATAAAAAGTACACTGTAGCTACTTTCCAGTTAGATATAAATGAGTACCATAATAATACTAAAAAGGGAAGTAAAAATTTAAGAATGGGAAGAAGTACATCAAGTTATAAGAAATAAGTTTGAAATATCAATCCCTACCATTTCATAAGCAAGTTCCTGGGGAATAACACATTCAAATCCACTGCACAAAATAAATTTTTTCACGGGGTCTGAGAGCTACACTAATCAATAGGTGAAAAGATACTAATTTAGGGGGCAGTGTGATGCTGTGTTCATGTAGTAATAGATTAAGCACTGGGGCCTTTGAGCTCCCCAACAACAGGATTTTGGCCAGATTTATAGCACCTAGCAGGCATTTCCTCCTGCAGAATGGGTCTTAAGTCCAATCAGACAGCAGTTGGTTACCTTCATATCATTCATCTGACTATTGAGCCCTTGGGACTATTTCACGATGCTGGTGATTGCTATAGTTTACACTGGGTAGAACTATCTACGACTGTTTTCCTCAACAGTCCATGAAGCACCTTCAGGTATTACGTATTACCACCTTGATTTCTTCATGTCCTATTACCAAAGCAGGTGGTGTTTTCAGCAACAGCACTTCATCAGTCGAGTCCTGGTGGGCCACCAAAACCAGCAGCAATAGATTGTACTGGGAGCCTCCTGAGGACCCCTAGCCAGAATCAAAGGGCTGTATCCCAGACTGACACTGGGCTTTTTGTTGGCTACTGGCGAAAAACATTATCCTCTATGTAGGGTAACTCCGGTTAAAGTCCTTTTAATGAATGCACTGAATATGTGTGGTTCACCCCTATGAAAGCCGGTCTTTCAAACATCCATAGTGCTGTCGTTCCCTACAGCTTCCTTCAGTCTACCTCACATCCTCTCTGCACTAAATTCACACATGACTACTGTTCCCTTCCCCATGGTATAGCTTGTGTTGTATTTTCCTACTTTCCTTAATAGCTTTCTTCTTTTGCCCACAATTGTCCCTTTCCAGCTTTTTCCCCCTTAATTCTACAGGTATTCCAAGATAAAGACACAAATATAAAGATTTGGCACTAAGATCCACATATGAGTCAGAATATGGACCATTTGTCTGTCCGGATCTGGGTTACCTCACTTGGTATAATGCTTTACAGTTCCATCCACTTACCTGCAAATTTCATTATTTCATTCTCCATGATATTTTATATAGGTAACACATTTCACTTTCCATTTATCAACTGATGAATATCTAAACCATCCCCACTCCCTAGCTATTGTGAGTACAGTAGCCATGAACAGAAACGACCATGTCTCTGTAGCAGGAAACAGAGTTCTTTTCATATATGTGCGGAAGTTACGTAACTGAGTCACATGTAGATCTATTTCTAGGTTTAGGAATAACCACCATGCTATATCCATAATGGATGCAACAATTTGCACTCCCATCAGTGGGCATGAGGGCTCCCTATTCCCCACAACCTTTGATGTCTTTTCTTTTCTGTTTATAAAAGCCTGATTATTTATGTGTTACTCTTAAAGACTTATTTTTTCACTGGACTCAGACATAGAAGAAGAGCTCTTTGAAGACAGCCTATATCTCCTGGTGAACTGTTCCTGGTGTTTTCTTTGGCTTCTTTCATTCTGTTGACCAAAATTTCAGTGTATTCTCAGCCTCCTCCTTTTTATTTCTTCAGTGAATTTCTTTTTTTTCCTTCTCCTCCTTTTCTCTTTCTCCTCCCTCCTCCTCCTCCTCCTCCTCNCTTCTTCTTCTTCTTCTTCTTCTTCTTCTTCTTCTTCTTCTTCTTCTTCTTCTTCTTTCTTCTCCTTTCCCTCTCTTCCTCTTTCTTCTCCTTCTTCTCTGAATAGTAAACAAGTTGAAAGTACCCAGATGGTGATCTACAGTGCATCCCAGAACAAACATTCTCCTTGGTCTGTAACTAGTAAATTGCAATTGTAGTTTTAATTTGCATTTTCTTGATGGCTATGAATGACGAACACTTGTAATACTATTTTGTATGCTTTTGTATTTTTTATTCTAAAAATGTCCTCTTCAGTTCCATAGTTCATCTTTAGATTCATTTGTGTTTCAATGTTTTGAATTCTTTGTATATTATAGACACAAATATTCTATTACAGGTATAGCTGTCAAAGACTTTCTCCCCATTTTTTGCACTGCTTCTTTAGTCAATGAATAGTAGTACAGTGGGATTTTTATTTCATAAAATTCTACTTGTTAATTAGTAGTCTTATTTTCTGGTGACC
This sequence comes from Bramus lutescens, assembly GCA_001685075.1. Lineage (NCBI taxonomy): Eukaryota > Metazoa > Chordata > Mammalia > Rodentia > Cricetidae > Bramus > Bramus lutescens. Next base: position 57,248 of record LOEQ01005687.1, read on the forward strand.
AGGGTCTTATATCAAAAAGTCCACACCAGAGCCTATACCCTGAGTTGTAGTGCATACTCTATCTTCAAGAAGTTTCAGTTCTATTGTTAAGATTTCTTTTTGATACAATTGGTATTGATTTATATGCAGAGAAGAATCAAGATTAATTCTTCTGTGTATACATATCCAGTTTTTTAAATTCCGTTTGGTAATGATGCTGCCTTTTCTCTAATGTATATTTTGGAATCTTTGTCTTAAAAATAAAGTATAATAGTAAGAATTTACATCTAGGTCGTTAATTTATTCTACTGATGAATGTGTCTGGTTGTGTACCAGTACCATGTTGTTTCTACATTTGTGGCTCTGTGGTATATCATGAAATTAGGAATGGTGATACTTCCTGCACAGTTGTATTGTTCAGGATTGTTTTGACTAACTTGCATCATTGTGCTTCCATAGTGTAAAGAATAAGTGTCAGTAAAGTACTCAGAAACAGATCAAACATCTATATCACACAAACACACCTACATACATATATATATATATATATATTAGGAAGGGCCTCTTGTTGGTCCTGGCTGCTCAGCTCTGAAATAATCGCACAGAAACTATATTATTTAAAATGCTTCTTGTCCCATTAGCTCTAGCTTCTTATTAGTTAACACTTATATCTTGATTTAACCCATTTCTAGTAATCTGTGTATCACCATGTGGTTGTGGCTTGTCAGGTAAATCCATCTGGCTCTGGCAGGGCTACATGACTTCTCTCTGACTCCACTTTTCTTTTTCCCAGCATTCAGCTTAGTTTTCCCCACCTAGCTCTGTTCTCCCATGGCTCTGCTATAGCTCCAAAGCAGTTCCTTTATTTATCAATGGTAATCACGGCATATAGAGGGAAATCCCCCATCATACATATATACATACACACACAAGCACATACACAATGAGGATTTGAGACATGTTAAATATGGACAATGCTTAAAAATATCATGCTAAGTGAAGTAAACGAGATCGATTCATGGATAAATCTTGTATGATTATATTTAGGAAACTTTTATAGTGATGAAAGTTAGATTCGAAATCATCAGATGCTGAAGGTGGAAGAAGAGTGGAGTTCTTGCTTAATGACTACAGAACTTCTGTATGGATGTGGAAAACATCTAGAAAATAGTAAGCGTGCTTTCACTGACTGTGAATGCAATTAATGCTACTAAATTATATACATTAAAATGGTTAGGATTGGGAACAGGGTTTAGCAGTTAAGAGAACTTATTGAGCTTTCAGACAATCATAATTCATTTCACAGCACCTGCATCAGATGGTTCACTATTGCCTGGAAATCCAGTACTAGGATATCTGCTTAGTCTTCTAACCTCAACAGATACTGACAAAAAAGAAGTAGCATACATACACACACACACACACACACACACACATGCACACACAAATACATAAATACGTATTTAAAAATAAATCTTACTTTGTAAAAAAAAAAGTCAAAATTAGCGCTCAGTATAGAGTACATTTATGCCCCAAATCCTGAATTTTATCTTCAGCAACAAAAAATGTATGTTGGGGGTGGGAGGTGTTCAAAAGGGTAAGTTTCAGGTTATCTGTATTTTAGTACAACATTAAAAACATAATAAAATATACTGTAAATGGAAAAATGTAAAACATGTGAATTAGATCTCAATAGTTATTTTAAAATTAAAAACACCTTTTATTTCTCAAGATGTGCATCTAAATTAATTTTAGATGCAATTTCATAATTTTAAAATGAGATGGATGTTTGTGGAATCTGGTAGAAAGCACACACTAAGAGAATTTTTTTTCACTAATGCTGAAGTCCTATTAAAACATTTTCCTGTGTGATAATTTATAAACACAATGATCATCTACTAATTATGTCAGAAATCTATAGATTACATCTGCAGAAAAAATACAAATTTCTTAGTGTTAACTGAGCAGAAAGACCCTTAAGTAGTATGGTATCTACACTCCAGACTTTTCTAAACATTAGCAATAAACAGACATGGTTCTGGTGAGTTATAGGATTGCACAATTAAAAGGGATTTCAAGGGACAGCACTCCTGACCACTGGAGTGTCAATTCACTTTACACCTTCAGTGAAGCTGATTCCATCCCTGAAGACTTCCCCTAACTCCAGAGAGCTGCTGGACCTCTATTGCCAATATTCTTCTGCGGTACCTATATTCAACTTAAAGAGAATGAGCTTTTAAAATTGGTAAATTCTCTCTTTTAATCCTGGTTTTGGTGACTTAAATATTCAACCCTGTTTTGGTTCTTGTTATTGTTTTTCACCAGTTCTAATAGATTTGAGGAACAAAATTGAGTTATTCAGACACATCAGGAAAATGGAAAGAGAACATAAGAATCTTCACTTATGTTTTCCAGTATGCTTTCAACTCTGTTTGCATGACAAATCAGCTCTTTCCTAGCGACAACTAGTTGAACGGTAATAGTGATAACTACATGTTTTTCTTCCCATATTTCAAATTTAATCTTATACAAGAACTTGTATGTATTTTTAGTGTAGTCTGTGCTTAGAGGAAAATGAACAAATTAATATATATTTTTTTCAATTCTGAAGGCACCTGAATGTCTGATCTTCATCTTCAGACAGTATTCCTGGACAGGCAGGGGACTTCTCTGTCTCTCTAATCTTGGGCATTCAAGTCACCTGCAGTAACCAGTAAAAATAAAAGCATTGAGCTTCCCTTTATTTCCACTAAGATGTACATGTGTAAGTGTCTCCTCTTAGAAAATCCCATAATCTCATTTATTACAGCTAAGAAACAAAATTGTAATGAATGACTTTATTCAAAGACAAGCAGATCTGGTTACTCAACATCTTCCCGTGGCACATCAGCTAAGGAGGGAGGTTTCCTTGTGTCAATTTATGGGAATTTATGACCTCTTCAATATTCACCAGGATTCCCAATATCAGGGACTATGAGCTGTCATACTGCACTGACTTAAATGTATTTTGCAGAGTTTTACTGTCAATAACGCATCTATTCTCATCAGCCACAATTTTTGTGAAGATGCATCTGTATGTTTCTCCTACACAGAATGTCTGTTACTATTAATACAATTAGATCCAGCTGAAGGCTGCTACTGATGACTGGAAGCAAGATTGAGTCCTCCTGCTGTATTTTGGAACTTCAATTTCAGCTACTTGACTGTGAAGGTTCTACTTGGGAACAGAAGATGATGATCAGATTCTATCTGAAACACATTGGAGCGTGATTTCTTCTTGTCAAAGGAGTTAAGTGTGTGTTGAGATAGGTCTCCTGGATCCAGCAGAAAGTTCTGAATTCTGCTTTACTCTTCACTTCACACTTGCATATAGGGCAAAAGTCATAATAGGGTAAGACTGATGGCTTTCATTTGTCTTTCCTGGAATTAGTACAGGTGTATGTGTGCTTGTGCGTGTGCATATGTGTATGCAAAATATCTAGACTCTCAGGCCTGTATGAATGCTTTCTGACATTCCCTAGGAAACTGTCAGTTGCAATATTTTTCTCCCTTAAGTGTTCTGTCCTTTCCTGATACCCCTACCTAGTGTTTCAGCCTTGGTAAGTTGCAGTGTGAACCAACCATTGCTGTTTCCAGAAACAATCTTGGGACAATTCTGATTAAGCTGAAGGTTGTTGAACAGAAGAAGCCCTGAGTCAAGTTGGCCAAGATGAATCTCACAATAGGAGATTTTAGAGAAGTTCCATAGGAGTCAATTAGGGCAAGTGTGAACTCCAGCTTCCCTGGGGGTTGGTATGCCAGGCTAGCTTCTTGTTCCTAGGGGCTGGCTACTGTTCTATGAGCATAAATTTCTTAAAAGTTTTGGGATTTCAATTCAGTGCATGCCTTGGGAGATGAGACTAGCAAAAGGCAAGGTGAAACAGAGTGAAGTTTGCTATTCTGACCACCATGAAGGCATTTTTCTCTTTAATCTGCTATTGAGAAAAAACTACTCTTGATGCTAGGTTTGCAATTTGATGTCCAGGGTTCTTCTTCCCTTCCTCATCTATCAAAAAACCATTAAGTTGTTATGTGCTGTGATACCTAAAAAAGCAATCTATTTTCAAAGTTTCATTTATCATAAAACTGTAGAAGGCGCTGTAGATTTTATAATTGCCCAACTATACATTTTATGTAAAAGGAAACAATAGGTTATGTAAGTTTGTCCAAACCCATATCAGAATGTGTAAATTCCCACATATGAGTGACCACTCCTTCCCCCCCCACCCCTGATATAGGATGTCCTTCTGTATAAGTGTTGCTTTTATTGGTTGATGAATAAAGCTGTTTGGGCCAATGGCTCAGCAGAGTAAAGCCAGGCTGGAAAGGATATATAGAGAGAGTAGACAAAGTCAAGAAGGCACCACATAGCTGCTGAAGGACACAGATGCATCTCCCCACTCCATATTTTCTACTGAAAACTCAGCTAACTCAGGAGCAAGGACAATCTTATTTGTCCTGGTATACTTTGGAAGTAGTATCCTAGTCTATCTGTGTTGTCCTAACTAAATACTGTGGGTTGGGGCCATTTATAAATGATACAAATCTCTCTTTACCAAATCTGGGAGCTGGGAAGACCAAGATTAAGGCATGTGGTCTCTGGTGAGGCCTTCCTGCCATGTTGACACTAAGTAGGAAGGGAAATACCTAACAACCAAGGCTGTTGTACAGCATACAAGATGTGTTCATTGTAAATAGCTAGACTCTGTGGGTCAGCAAAACAGCCCTCACCAAGAATTTGATCTTGGGAGGCCTCAAATAGTTTGACTCTACCTTGATGTTCCAGGACTTTAGCCTCCTCTCTCGAATAGCACTCCTACTGTAACTGTGGCCCATCTTCTAGCACCAGTGAGACTAACTGAAGCCAATCATGTCAAGCAACTCTATTTCTTGAAGCACATGTCTTTACCAATTCCCTAACAAATGGTGGATGCATGCATAAAATATTACTGCACGCTTAATATCTTTTAGGTCTTTCATATATATATATATA
>LOEQ01005687.1:62273-75168 GCA_001685075.1 Bramus lutescens
TATATATATATATGTTTCCATTTGCATTCTATATATCCATTTCAGTATTGAGTATTTGCTGGCTTTTCAGAGGTGATAATAAGATAAATAAATAAAACTCTTGGTAAGGCATCTCTGACTATGAGAGGTACTGGCAATGCTAAATCTTTTGCCTGTACCTCCTCTCCTTGCTTATCAGTTCTGACAAGTCCCTCAATAAATTCAAATCTTTTTATCACTATCTTTTTTTAAAGCCTGAATCTCTTGACCTATAAATATTTCTAATCATTTCATCAAACCAATTAATTTTTTAATTCTCATTCTACACATGTGATTCCAAGATTTTAAATTTTTCCATTAATGATATCTTCTCATCCTTAGATACTATTTGGATTGCATGTAGATTGCCTATAAAATATATAAAATACTGATTCAATAATTGAAGATTTACTCGTGAAAGTGAACAATAACTTCAATAAGAAAGCATACAAGTTTATGAATGGACAACAAAAATACAAACCAGGACTTAGAGAGGAAGAAAACCATAAGGATGGGTTAGAAGCAGCAACAAAGAAGGCATATTTCATAAAAACTAAATGTTTGGGGAAGTGAAAACCAAACAAATGAAAAAAAAAGTGCAAAGTATCACAGAGTAGTACAAGTAAAGAAAAGACTACTATGGCCAAAGTCAATGAGATACCACCTTCAAAGACATGAAATAAGCCAGGCACACACTCTTAATCCAAACATTCAGAAGGTAGAGGAAGGCAGATCTCTGTGAATCTGAGATCAGCTTTGTCTACATGGTGAATTCAGACATCCCAGGGCTAGGTAGAGAAACCCTGTCCAAAAAAAAAAAAGTGAACTAATTTTTAAAAACTTAAAACACACACATAGTCACAGTTAAAAAGAGTCGTACGCAGGAGTGAGCCAGATTAACATTTTCACTGTTGGTCCTGTAGTCATTGTCATGGAGGTTTCCAGCCACCTGTGCTCTTACTATCTACTCCCACAGCAATGACTGAAGCCTCCTTTCCCACTGGAAAATGTGGAAATGAGGCTAGAGAATTAGATTGTCTGTTTACCATAAAAGGAGACATGTCTCCGAATAACAAAGAAAAAGGAGGAAATTGGGTTACTCAGACCTGGTAGCTCTAATAAAATGAAAAGGTTAAACATGAGATCTTCTTTATTAAGAATCAAATTATTCATCCAATTAGCGAGTGAAGATCATTTTCAAACTTAGGGTAGATTGTAAATGTAATATTTCACTTCTATGGCAAGAACAGTCCCCTATGAAATTAAAATTTCTTATGAAAAATCCATGATGACTGTATGTTTATAAAGTTAAATCACATAACATCATCTAAGCTTCATCTGTTATTTTTAAAACTGCCAAATCTACCATATTGGGCTCTAGGCTCATTCATTAAAATTTAAGTGTTATAAGTTATTGGATATTGCTATGGACCATGTACCTTCCCATTCTTGATATTAAATTTTACCAAGGTTTATTATTTTTGCATCATTTTACATTTTGCCTTAGTCCTTCTTGCTTTTTAGAGCTATAAAACATCATTTTGAGTGAGGTTACCCAGACATAAAAAGACAATTATCACATGTATTCACTCATAAGTGTTTTTTAAACATAAAGCAAAGAAAACCAACACACAAATCACAGTCCCAGAGAACCTAGACAACAATGAGGACACCAAGAGAGACATACATAGATCTAATCTACATGGGAAGTAGAAAAAGACAAGATCTCCTGAGTGAATTGGGAGCATGGCGACCTTGGAAGAGGGTTGAAGGGGAGGGGAGAGGTGGGATGGAGCAGAGAAAAATGTAGAGCTCAATAAAAGTAAATTTTAGAAAAAAAGATTGTATGACAATCACACTAGTTCATGGAGGAGAGACAACTGCATATGGCATTCTTTATTGCTACCTGCTACCTTTCTGTACTTTCTGATGATGAAGAAGAAGATTTTACACTTATTCTAAACAGCCCACTCTATCTATCTCATGGGTCTTCAAATGTTTTTAAGCAGCAGTTCTGCCCATAAACTGAGGGAGACTAAAACTATTTGCACCTATGCTGAGGACCAACCCACATCTGACACTGGCACAGCATAGTTTAGCATTGGAGTTCTCATTCCGATTTGTGCTTTATGTGGCGCTATAAGCATGATGGTCCAGTGGGAAGCACACTTAATTTCTCTTAGAGCTTTATTTAATTTCATAGATATGCTAGATTGTATTCTTAAACTAATCCATTTCTTAACCTTTCTCCAGAATAGATCTCTGGACATAATTGTATACAAAATGTCATCAGAGAAACCATTATCTAGAGAAAGCAAAGGCAAGATACAATGTGATTAGAAGCAAGAAACTATAAAAATTAGAATTCACAAAAACTTCCTTTGCTTTTACTAACTTTTTATTCTTTCATGAGTAAAAATTTCTGAATACTCTACAAATGTCTGTCATTACTTAGATTACCCAGATGTTACTAAGTTTCTCAAAAGAAACAACTTTCATTAAGCAAAACCTTTTTGGGAAAGTGATTAAGGAAGAAAGAAAGAGAATGGGAAGGAGAGGGGTAGGGAAAGCAGGAGAGGGAAGACCAAGATATGAAGAGAGCAGGGAGAGTTTGGATGTAGGTATGCAACAAAGAATGTACAAAGGTGTTGGTTTAATAATAGAATAGAAAATTCATAGTCTTTAAGCTGATATTGTCTCAACTCATAAAGAATAACAAAATCTGCTCTTCCAGGATTGTAAGTTCAGAAATACTAGACAGTTGACAGATCTTAATATAGTGTGTCACAACTTTTACTTTTCTTCAAAAGTAAAAGCTGGGGTTCTCACTTGCCAGAATCTTTATATTTTTGTCTCCTAATATAGAGGTCCGCAAGAGGCAAATATTTAAATGCAAAAAGAATGGAATTGTTTTATTAAGAAGATGAATTTCTATGAAAATGTAGAAAATATAGTTTGGGTTTTTTAAAATACAAAGACTTTAGCAGTTTGAAATTTTCAAAAGATTTTTCCAACTACAATTTGCAAAGAATTACAAAACAAAATTTATGGAGCTTGTTCAGAATAATTTATCTTTCTATTTCTGCTATAGTTTAAACAAAATCTGCTCCCTCACATCACCTCTGTATTGATTTCTCTCACTTAAATAAGAATACACCTGATTAAGGACCAGATGTCTTATCCATGGGTGGTTGGTTATTTTTACATGAATATTATATTACAGAAAAAGATTAAATTTGCTAATACAATTTTATTTAAGTTAGGCAAAAGTTTGATCTGGTCTTTTTCATATCTTGTAAAGAAAGCATTGTATTTCATACACTAGAACAAGGTGCTGCCATTTCCAAAAGCAGCTGGAAATTTAGAGAAAAATAATTTAGCACTAAACACAGAAATTACCAGACTATGAACTTTGGGAAGGCTCCAGACTGTTCCCAATCTCTAGATCATAAGAGAAGACAAGGTTTGCAGATATGACCTTCCCAGAGAGTAGGGTGGGGTGAGATTGTCATGGAAAATGTTAATAGTACTGTATTAAAATTATAATTGAGCTAAAGGTTTTGGTTTGGTGCTAGTCAGGAAATCACTATTTCTCTCCATAAGGAAATGAGAACATTTTACCTTACTGACCTCAAGACAGGCTGGGAGAAAAATCACATCAAGAAATCCAATTTTAATGCATACTATCATATTTAAGAATATGAAGAGTTTAATATTGTAGAGGTGGTTTTACCTCTAAGTTAATAGCTCAGCTGATCCAGGAATAATCTATAAATAAGTATCTTCCATATGGCAAGAACAAAGATGCAACTTTTAAATAATGTAAGTTATATCACTATATATAAAGACAAAACTATTGTATTTTATAACTTGTCTCATGAAACAAACACCATATCATGCTACAGCAACATTTTGTGACCTTGATAATAAATATCTACTTGATACCTAGGCATAGTATCAAATGCCTTTAACCCAGTACTCTGGAGGCTTAGACAGGATGAGTATGACTTTGAAGCCAGCATGGGCTACATTGCAAGATCATCTCTCAATAGAAAAGGAAATGCATACTTATTTAGCCTCCAGAAAATGCTAATGCTGGTTATAGAATGTTAAGGGCTATTATGATGACATTTTAATGGTGAGTCAAAACTCAAGCTTGCATATCAGAAATCATGCGTTGTTACCAGAGAACCAGTAAATACTTTTAATCCTCTAAATGTGGTGGCAATAGTAAGAACCTCATCTGGATTCAATCTGTTGATGAGTGTTGAGGGCTATGGTGGCATTTCAAGATGTGTATTTTTGTTTATTTGCTTGCTTGCTTTTTTTTTAAAGGAAATAAATATCTATGCCTGCTTGACTGGAAACCAGAGAACTGTAATTGGCATCCCTTATTCATTCAACCTGAGGCCATGCCTTTTCCATCTGTAGGATTGAGGTAGGGTGACCAGCAGCTATAAAACATGGGTGTTAGAAACTGTTTCCAGACCAGGAATACAGGGAGTCATGTTCAGCTAACCCAGGGCACGTTATTTCCCGATTTACTGGTGCCCATCAGAGAAAAGAAGCTTACACAAGGCCACTGGAGAGAGGCTTTTTGTAGCATGGGAAAACTCTGGAGTCCTTATTTTTGACAGAAATGTCGAGATGGTCAGGGAAGTTGAATCAGGCCCAGGTTGAGTTGGGACACCCAGGTAGTGTCACCCCCTAAGGACTTAAAATCTTCCATACACATCTCTTCTCATGTGGCACATGACAATGTTCTTAGGAAGTTGAGTGTATTATTACTGGATTTTTAGTTGTTACTATAAGTGAAATAATGTAAGAAATTATTTCTAAGATTGAATATATACCATCAACACAGCCCATATCATGTGTTTATTTAGGGTAAAGTCTTGAATAGTGTTTCAAGCTATACCACATGTCTATAGTAATAAAATCAGCATGGTATTGGCATAAAAATAGACAAGTTGAACAATGGAATTAAATTGAAGACCCAGACATAAATCCACATACCTGTACACAAGTGAGCTTTAATAAGGAATATGGAAATACACACTGGAGAAAAGACAACCTCTTCAACAAATGTTGCTGGTCAAGCTGAAATCTACACATAAAAGAATACACATAGATCCACACTTATTATCCTGTAGAAAACTAAACTCCAAATGGATCAAAGACCTCAACATAAAACCAGGTAAAATGAACATGATTATAGCAAAAGTGTTTAACAGCCTCGAATTCATTGGCACAGGAGTAGGTTTTCTGAACAGAAAACTATTAGCGCAGGTGCTAAGATCAATAATGTCCAGGTGATGGTGGCACACATCTTTAATCCCTGAATTTAGGAGGCAGAGGCAGGAGCATCTCTGTGAGTTTGAGGCCAGCCTTGTCTACAGAACTAGTTCTAGGACAGCAAGGGCTGTTGCACAGAGAAACCCTATCTCAAAAAATAAAAAAAGAACAATTCATCAACTAATAAAGTGGACCTCACGAAACTGAGAAGGTTTTGTTTGGCAAAAGACACTCTCATTCAGACAAATATTAGTTTACAGAATGGGAAAAATTTTTATCAACCACACATCCAATATAGGACAATATATTTAAAATAGTATAATAAATTGTTATATTAATATAGATAATATTTAATATATTAATATATAAAGAACTCAAGAAACTAGACATCAAAAGAACAAATAATCCAATGAAAATGGTACAGATCTAAACTGAGGACCATTTTCATTTTTATTTGCTCAACCATTTATTTCTTCTCTATTCATAGTAGACAAAAATTGGAAATAACCTAGATGTCCTTCAGCAGAAGAATGGATAGAGAAAAAGTGGTGCATTTACACAATGGAATATTACTTAGCCATTAGAAAATGATATCATAAAATTGGCAGGCAAATAGATGAAACCAGAAGAAAATCAACCTGATTGAAGCATCCCAGTCCCAGAAAGAAAAATATCATATGCACTAATTTAAAGGTGGATATTAGTTATTAAATCAATGATAATCAATCTAAAATCACTAGAACCACAGAGGTTAGGTTAGAGTAAGAGACTAGAGGGTACAGATATATTTTCTTAGGAAAGGGAAATAGAACAGAGATTAATGAATGAATGACATGGGCTATTAGGGAAGACCAAAGAGGGGTGGAAATGAGAAGGGGGCTTAAGGGAGAGAATATGGATAGAGACGGATCAAATTAAGGGACATTTGAGGGGTAGTGAGAAAACCTAATACAGTAAAACCTTTCTAAAATACATTCATATATAAAAGTCACGTAAATAAATTTACCAAAAAGTGAGGAAGACAGAATCCCAACTGGCTACTCTTGCCACCAAATCAAGTTCCCAGTACCAGGATTGTGTTAGATCAAATTGATTTTCTGGCCAATGGGGTTCCATGGGAATGCCCCAGCAACCCAAGCTGTTGCCAAGTCCACAAACTGACTAAAAGTCCCCATTGCTGAAGACAGTACTTACACAAAACATTGAATATGGAAAAGTTGAACTGGTTCCTAAGTAGAGCTTCAGTGCTTATGTTCTAGTGTATTTAGTACAGAAGGTACTCTACAGGCTACCAGAAGAGAAAGGTAAACACCTATAAGGCCACAAACCCTCTAGTCTACAATACCGGCAAGATATGCTATGGCAAAGGTGGTCCAAAGCTTATAGGAGCAACCAATCAATATCTGATTTGACTTAAAGCCCACTCCACAAGATGAAACTCACACCCAACACTGCTCAGATGAAAAAGAGCCAGAGACTATATAATATAGGGACCTGGGGTAAAGATAAATAACCAAATATTACTGCTCACAAGAAAGAAAGAGAGAGAGAGAGAGAGAGNAGGGAGGGAGGGAGGGAGGGAGAGAAAGAAAGAAGGAAAGAAAAATGACACCTGATAATATTCTGCTATACTCATAGATCAATGCCTTGTTCAGCTAATATCAGTGAAACTTCCTCCTTCAGCATGTGGGAATAAATACAGTGATCCATGGCCAGAAATTAAGCAGAGAGTAAGAGACATTGAAGCACTCCGTTCTAAATGGGATGCTCCCATCAAATCCCACCCGTTAGAGCTCAGGGGACTCTGTGGAAGAGACATGAAAGTGTCAGAGCAGAGGAGATGGAAGACAACAAGGCCCTCTAAATCACCATGATCAAAGCACATATAAACTCACAGAGACTGAGGCAGCACACACAGAGCATGCATGTGTCTTTTGCATGTATGTATGGCTTCCAGTTTGGTATTTTCATGGGGTAGTCCTGACTGTGCTAGAATGAGAAAGGATCTGATTCTTGTGCCTTCTCTTCGGCTCTTTTCCTTCTGTTAGTCTTTTTTTTTTTAGTTTTTAGTTTTTGCCTACAGCACTCGATATTCCCAGGTGGTCTCCCATCCAAGTACTAACCAGGCCCGACCCTGCTAAGCTTCCAAGATCAGATGAGATCGGGCGCATTCAGGGTGGTGTGGCCATAGACCTGTTAGTTTTGTTGAACTTCAAAGCGATAGCTTTTGTTTTATCTTATATTTTAGTTTGTTCTATTTTATTGCTGTCTCTTAGAAGCCTTCTCTTTTCTAGCAAGAGATAGAAAGGGAGTGGACCTGAATGGGAGGCAAGGAGTAGAAAGAGGGAAACCATAATCAAGATACATTATGTGAGAAAAAAATCTATATTCAGTAAAAGAAATAAAGAAAATAATTAAAGATGTTTAATGGAGCTTAAATGTTACTGAAGCAAGAGCAATGTCATGAGTTTTGTAAAACATTTTGGTTGCTGCAGAATTACTTTTGGTTGATGAGAGTTTGATCTTGGCTGCTTTTTGTTTTAGACAGTGTTAAACCCTGTAGCACTGGTGGGCTCAGAGTTTCGACAATCTTCCTTTTTCAGCCTCTTTAATGCGAGCATTTCAGTTATCAACCACTATCCACTGATCTAGGGTTCACTCTTTAAGTCATTCATGAGGTTGACCTTCGGCAACTTTAAATGACTTATAATACCCTATTTCCTCAGTTAACTGTAATGTTGATCTACTGCAGTTAATAAAATGGTTATATATTGACTATTGGGATGTACTACTTTGCATTGCTATAAATATTATAACTGCTTATAACTTTGTAATGACTTCATAAACATGATTCACTGCACTAATAAACATGCAGGACAGCTGCAGAATATGGCTATTCCTTCATGCTAGTTGCTTTGGCTTTGATAGTCGGAGACAACTTTTACTTCCTTCATTAACAGATCCTTAATTGATATTTTCTAATAGCATAGGGTCTCATTAGAAAAAGAAGATCCTAATAGGTTGGGTTAGGTTTTCTTATGACCAGTGGAAACATCTAGATGAATCAAATTATCTCTGTTTTGGTAAATATTCCTAGGATTATCAGAGTTAAATGTAGAGTTGATTTAGGGTGAGGGACAGCAGAAGGGCACAGTTTCTGCTTTTAGTGCTAGTGACGATTTATCTAATTTAAGGCATTACATCAAAGGGCACTCTGCTGTCAGTCTTTGGAGGTCACAGGAGAATGGCAGGAGTTCCAGCAGTGAAAATAGCCCACCAATGATTTTCTATTTAATTTGTGCTTGTTTTAAAGTGTGGAGTAATTGAATGTTTTCGGCTTCGGCAGTCCACTTTGTCATTCTAAGTTTGTATGTCCTACAGGAACTAAGTTGTCATTCAGTGCTCAGTTCCCAGAACAAAACAACAAAGAGAATGTGAATTGGTTGCAATGTCTAACCTTAAACTACACAGTTATGTGACTACTGAGTTATGGCATCACCTCAGCCTCATACCATATGTGTCAAATCCTATGGTGCTATATAAATGAAATCAGAGTAGTTTCCTTAACAATTCTAGTCTGAGGTCCTGACATTCAATTTTGTTTCCCTTAGTTCCTAGTTGATAGTTGGCCCATACTGCTTAACACTCATATTTAACAGCTACCACACTCCAGAACCATGGACAGTAACGTGGATACAGTAGTCAGCTCCATGCTTTTTGAATCTGTGACATCGCCAAATCACTGTGATAAAGCTGACACGGCTCAGTTGATCTGAGAATCAAATGAGGTTTATAACATATACATGAAAAAAAAGAACAAAAAGAAAAGAAAATACCCCATTCTTTGATCTTTGGTTAATTCCTTCTTATGCCTCCAAATACCATCACAAACTAAAGGTTCTTATGTTAACTATATAGCAGTGAAACTTATACCTAAAGCATACCATTTTTTCCCTATGCAAAGACATTGTCACTTATATTTTTCTTTATCCTTCCTGGTCTAGCACTACACAGCCTGACTAGTTTGATTTACTTTCCTTTAAACCTGACTCTTGGAACTCAACATAACATAATCTCAAATCAGTTCATGCTAAGACAGTATTGTCTTATGATAACGAAAACACATGAATATGTAATCACAATTGGAATTTTAAAAAAAAGCTGCCAGAACTTATCCACACCAAAAAGGAGAGTAAGTCTGCCAAGCCAGAGAATAATAATAACATCGTGTTATTGTTTCATCTCATGGCTTTATGTATACTGCAAAGGAAGGGGTAACAAGTGCAGCCATGCCAATGTTGGGTATTTACATTGTACCTTAAGATGTGTTGTACTTTTCCAGGATGGATTATGATCACTTAAAACAGATATATGCTAATTTCTAAAAGAAACATTAAAATTGATAAATGAAACAGAGGCGTGGGAAGGTAATCTTAGCAAATTAATGCAATGGGATATTAAAAAATACATGCTGACAGTCAAATAAAAAATTAGGGATCAGGGACTGGAGAGATGGTTCAGTGGTTAAGAGCACTTGTTCTTCTTATAAAGGATGAGAATTCAATTCCCAGTATCCACATGGTGGCTGACAATCACGCGTAACTCTAATTCCAGGTGATCCAACACCCTCTTCTGACCTCAGTGAGCATAAGTCATGTACACGATACATAGACATACATAATGCAGTCCAAACATTGATACACATAAAAATAAAATAAATAAATCTAAAATCATTTAAAAAAGAAACCAAGGAGCAAATGAAAAGAACTGACACAGATTAAAAAAAAGAACAAACAGGTGATGGAAAAATTGCTCAGGATCATCACTTAGTGTCAAGTATAAAGGAGATAATTATTCCACTTAGAGAAGAAGCGTTTTCTGGATGGTATACAAGAGAAAGCTAAAAACAGTTATATTGGTTTTAAAACAGATCCACTTTAGGTGAAAAGTTTCAGCTGGAAAAATCCGTATTGGCTGAGAGTCAAGTGTGGAATACAATGTATTAAACACATGCTAATCAGATGGATCTGATTTGACTAAGTTTCCATAATATCACTTAGCAGTACAACTAGAAATGCCACCAGAGAGCAAAACCACTTTTTATTGATGAAACACTAACTCATTAAAGATTTGTGAAAATATCAAATAAAATATATAAAATTTGACATAATTAACCTAATATGTTCACAATGAAGATGTAGAGAAACTTATAATGCTATTAGGATATTTACTACATTCCGCACATTGTTTGTTAGATTAAATAGACAAAAAACAAATGAGTCTATAGAAAATCTGAACTGGATTTATCTTTCACCTTCACCTAGTAGAAATTTACAGAACACTGTATTTAATAGTTAGATAGTTACATTATTTTAAAGATCTCATACAGCATGTATCAAATTAATTGATTTGACAGGTCACATCTCAATTTGTTAAAGAAAAGAAATAATAGAAGATATCACATTTGAGTAAAACATTACATTATAGTCACAAGAATCTACAAAATTCTCAACTATTTGAAAATTAAACAATGGATTGTCTGCATACCTATTAAGTCGAAGAAGAAGTTAAATAATAAAATATTTTACAGTGTGTAAAATCACAAACACTGCTGGAAATCTATAGAATGTAGGTAGAGTTGTACTTAAAGTGTATTTTTGAGCCTTTAAATATTCTCTGGAAATAAAGTTTCAAGGATTCAGGATCTAAGCTAGAGAGAGACAAAATTTTTCTTAAGTACTCATTTACTTAGTCTATCCAGCATTCATTTATGACAATCTCACTGAGCCACCTGGAAATAAAGCTGTTTTGTTTCTTTTTTGAAAGAGTGCCCCGTAGTGTATCCCTGGCTATCCTGGAACTCACTATGCAGACCAGGCTAGCTTCGCACTCGTAGAGATCCTCCTGCCTCTGCCTCCTGATTAAAGGCATGAACCCACCACACCTAGACAACAATAGATATTCTATGGGAAATGCTCATGAAAATATACTCTTGATGGTAAAATTATGAATATCTTTGTCCCAAGCCTAGAATCAAGATGGAGCAAGGATATTCTTCCTCATCTCTTCTATTCACTTTTGTGCTAGAGATTCTAGTCAATAAGTTAATCAAGAGAGTAAGAAGGAAAAACAAATGAAACTTCTTGCTAGAAACATGGTTACAGAGAAAAGAAGATACAAAAAATGGGGCCTAGTAAATGTCTCAGAGGGAAGAAGGAGAGGTCACATGAGCTGAAAGCTGCATTTGGATCCCCAGAACCAACTATGGAAAATAAGAATGGACTCTAGCTCTCCTCTGACTTCCATATGCTTGTCATTGCATAGAAATGCAGGAAAGTACCTGTGTACAGACAATATTGCTAATTATAAAGACTTCAAAATTATAAAGACTTTCCGACATATAAAGTCCAAAGGAAATTGAGTTAATATTTTAAAAAATGCCTACATTTCTCTGTTCATTGTAGCCCTATTTGCAATGGCCAACCTGTGGGGATAATCAAAGTGTCATTAAGGATCAATGAAGAAAACACAATATTTGCATATAAACATTGAACATGGAACATTATGTACCCACAAAACTGAAGAAACACTGCCACTTGTGACAAAGAGGATGATAACACATAAAAATGATGCTAAGTAAATAAAAAAATAAAGAGGACACCCAACATGATCTTCCTCATGAAAAGGATTCATGGCATCCAAAGTGTAAAGACAGACACAAGAATACCAGAAGGCACAATTTGGAAAAATGACAGTTTTTAAAGGAATAAAAATTACATTACAATTTAATTAAAATTTTAAGCCATTTTGGCAAAGAATGAACCATTTTTTAACATTTATTTACCTGTGAAATAAAATGTGTCAATAAAGGAAATTTTCAAAAATACAAAAATGAGAGCTTTTGCTATATTTTTACATTTGTCACTAAACTGTGGTGACTGAAAGGGTGTTACGTTTTGGTATACTGTACTCTAGCCCAGGAAACCCACCACCCTGGTGCAGGAAGAGTTTTAGGGTAGGTTCTTATAGCTCGGTATGACATCATGCAGTTTTAGTGTATCATAAGCTTCGGAAAGATCCCAAAAGGCATGTCCATTCTGAGCTCAAATTCAGTCATTCATTCTGCACATAGCTTGAAAAACTGCTCCTCTTCCCTCTTCTCAACTTCTGTTACAAGAATTGATGAAGGGATGCTGATTGGTTATCATGAGGTCAAAGCATTTTTGTTCCCCATTTTCTACATGATTCTCAAATACACTGCTTTGAATAACTCTGAGTAAAAATGAACAAAATTATAATGTAAATATAGATTGATCTTTATGTCTCAGAGAAGAGAATAACATGTTAATAAAAACTGAAACTTAATGGATACAGTCTATACACTAAATACAGGCCAGTGAGATAGCTTAGCAGGTCAAGGTACTGCTGTCACATCTAATTACCTGAGTTTGATCTCCAAAATTCACATTGTGGGAGGACAGAATTGATTCCAAAAATTATCATCTGACTTCTATATGTATGCCATGGTACACACACACACATACACAGAGAGAGAGAGAGAGAGAGAGAGAGAGAGAGAGAG
>LOEQ01005687.1:75175-85750 GCA_001685075.1 Bramus lutescens
AGAGAGAGAGAGAGAGAGAGAGAGAGAGAGAGAGAGAGAATATGAGTAGACATATAAAGTTTTCAAATAAGAAATGACATTGACATTGAGATATTGGTAACAAAATTAGTAGGTAAATACGCAAGAATGAAGGATAGTTGCACATGCGAATTTACTCATCTTATTGTTTAAAATGATAAATCACAATTCCAGGTTTAACTGTACTGCTTAATATATTAAAGGTACCATTAGGATAATAGTGAGATTAATGATAACATTAATTACAGTAACAGCATATAACAATTGTATTAAGTTACCAGTGTTGTTCAGATTTTATAGTAGAGGAATCCAAGGCACAGACAAGCTATAACTCATGAAGACTTAAATTGTTAGCAAGTAGCGGAGCTGGAAAGACAAACAAATTAACCAACAAAATGGGGTGATGAAGGCAGGGAAGGTAGAGAGAGTGAAACATTAAAAATGTATTCATTTCTTCATTCTTTTACACAATCAAAAGAGGATATGCATGCTATTTAAAATCACTATGTTAACAATGGGATGTATAAGGTTTTTTAAGTAAGAACAATCCCCAAAATACTTAAAACATAGCACAAACCTTTAACACTATGAGATTTAACACATACAGATTCACATAAGGCATAAGTCGTGGTTTTAAGTATATATAGATAAATAAAGTTTGAAAGCCAGAATATACAGAATATACAAAATATACAGAATAAATAAGATTAATAAAAGACAAATCTATTGCTTAGTTATTAATATAAAGAATGTGCTCAAAATACATAATAATAATTATCTACACAGAAGACATATTTTTAAAAGAGGGATATGAAAATTTGGAAATTTTATGAGTATCTATAGGGATTTACATTTGTCCTCAAATACATGTATGAGAAATAGGTGAAATGGAAGACCCACAGAGCATGAGTGTTGTTGGGAGGTGGGGTGTGCGGATAGGATCGTGATCACCATGAAATGAATGGTAGGTATTACAGAGGGGATAGGATCACTCCTGTCCCCCTTACCAGACAAACTCTATCCCCCAAGTGTGGCACATCAGTATGACCAACAGCAGATGTCAGCCCCTCCACCTTGCATTTGCATGTCCTGTAGCTGTCAATGAGGAAGTTTTTGCTGAGCATGTTACACAGTCTGTGATCCTTTGCTATATCAGTAGAACCTGGACTAAAATAGCATACAAACTTATGTTAGCTCACTTCCAACAAAGACACAAGAGCCATGATCAGCAAATTGATCAGCAAAATTCTTTACTAAAAGCAATAAAGTCTAATAAAACATACACCACAACTCATCCTCTCTAGCATACATCTCAGAGGAATCTCTGCTTGGGAGAGCCTCCCTGTTGTGTAGTCACTGGAGAGAATGCTCCTGTGTGTCAAACTAGCTTCTGGGACTAGATCCTGATTTAAGCCTCTCTTGGATCTAGGGAAGAGAGAGTCTTGTAATGAGCCAGGTTCTATGTGTACATAAATGGAGCTATTTATACACCTGATGACTAATATTCATTTTAATTAAATGATATAATACCCATAAAAATTTGAGTATAGTGTGTGACACAATGCTGTCTTTATTAATAATTATCATCATTGTCATCTGAAAACACAACTGTTTTAGACATCTGAGCATTGTCAGTTTATTTCACTGTTGAACATAATGGGGCAACTAGTCAAAAAATATTTTTTCATACATATGTATACCTTTATGGTAATGCGTTTAAAGTTTTAAAGGATAAAATATTGTAATTGGTGATTTGATTGATAACACTGAATTTCTCAGAGACAAAGTTCTTTTCTATTTATATTGCACAAATATTGTTTACTTCCCATGATCTTGCCAGTGCTAGCTATTATTAGTCTTCATCTAATCTTGCCATTTTGGCAGACAATATAAGAGCTCATTTTTAAGATTTGTGTTTTCCTGATTGTTAATGACACTGAGAAGCTTGAATACACTGCATTTATTCTTCAATTACTTAGCCCTATGTAGTGCCTCTTTTCTAGTAAGTGACTATTTTATATATATATGTGTGTGTGTACATGTTTAAGTATGTCTATGTGCAGCTGCATATGTGTGCACAGGGGCATATATGTGAGTCCAGGTGATGAGCATACATGTGTATGTGGAGAGGCCAGAAGTTGATGTCAGGTATCTTCCTCAATTGCTCTCCACCATATTTGTTTAGGACATAATTTGTCATTAAATCTGTACTCAGTTTGGTTAGTCTGGCTGGCCAGCCAGTCCCTGGAGTCCCTGTCTCCCCTGTCTTTGTGTCCTCAGTGCTAAGAGTATAAGCATCTGCTGGTGAATGTGCCTTTGTCACCACGGGTGGTAGTAATACAAAGTGAGATTCTCATGCTTCCACACCAAGCTCTTTACTGAGTCATCTCCCCAGGCTCTTTACCTTTGTAAGAGTCTTCGTCACAATAAAACTCTATGGCAAAGCATATGTGCCCTGGAGTTAGGTTTTATGAGGTCAAATCTTGGCTTTAGCTCTTACAGTGTGCACATTAAGTCTCCTAGTCTCTCTTCTAAAACAAGTGCAGTTTATTAGCTAACTTATAGGTTTTTATGAGGTCTATATTATTATCTTACTATATATTTTAGTACTATGAAAGCTTTCAATTTCCACATTTATTTTTATCATATAATCCACAATAAATATAAGCATAGTTGTGAATAGCTATCTGTCCACTTTTTAATATTTCTTAGAATAGTCTGTATACTATTTTCATAATAAGGATAATTAAATGACAAATATAATTAAGGCCATCCAAAGAAAAGCGCACTTAGTCTTGGGGTGTCTGATTTAAAAAGCCAGAGGCCTGGGCATCTGTTTTGCCTTTGTCTTCACAGTGCATAGACATTACTACACATATGTCCTGGAAGGGGCTTGGGTAGAAGTTCTGAGATCTGGTGCTTTGGGAGAGCAATGAAGAGAGGACTTCACACAACAGAGCTAAGTTGTAGAAGCTTAGTTGCCGCGGTAAGCTGCTTTAAGTGGTTTAAGTTTCTTGGGTACAAAGTCAATGCTAAAAAGTAAACAAATGGCTGAGTCAAGAAATGGGTGGTACAGCATTAAATATTTTCTGAGAAACAAGACTCCTGTGGACAATGAATGATATTACTCAATTTTTACCATCTATCTGCCTCTCTATTTACCTACCACTTTAACATCTATCTGTCCATCATCTTATCCATGCATTATAAGAAACTGGTTTGTGCAAAACGATAAACAGGTTCACAAAAGCAAAGGTACACTCATCCTCCATGACCCTGAGAATTAGCAGAGCCATGAGTAACAGTCCTATCTCAAGTTGAGGCTGAAGACAGAAGACTGGTGTCTCAGCTCAAAGAAAATCAGGAAGGAAGGAAATATCTCTTACTCTAATTAAATCCTTCATCAGATTGGATAATGCCCACATACTCCAAAAGGATAATCTTCACTTCTCATTTTACAGATTCAGCTATTACTCTTGTGCACAAGTACCCTCACAGACATATCAGACTGAAGTTTTATCAAGCATATGGGTACTCTGTGACCCAGTTAACTTCACTAATTAAATTACCTACCACACATACCCATGGAGATGTTAGAGATGCATGGCAAAAAATTATGAAAATGGAAAAGAGAAATTAATAAGACAGCCTAAAATAAACATAGCTACCAATAAAATGAGATTAACCCCCAACACATACAATCACAAATGACAAAACAGACTCAGCTTTTTGTGTTTATATACATTTTTACATACGTATGTGTGTAGAAAAATATTCAACGAAAAAGAGGCTATCAGTTTGAGAGTGGAGGGGACATGAACAGAGTTGGTGGGAGGGAACTTGGAAGGAACTTGAGGAAGGAAAGGGGAGAAATCATGTAATTGTATTTTAATTAAAATATATAAAAATAAATGAAAATGGAGAAAAACACCAAATCCTTCAACCTTTGAACCAAATGTATTAGGCAGATTTTATTAATTGTTTTCTCCTTTTTTCTTTCCCTCGTGTATTTTCACTTCCTTAGGCCTGAGAAGATTCATGCTAAAAAAGTATCTGGCAATAACCTCTGTCATTTACTTTCTAAATTTTCTCTGGGAAAGACATTTTAGAACTACAATGCAACCCATTCCCCTGTAACCAAGATTAATATTGACAGCTTTGAACAGAAGAATACTGACTAGTATGTCCACTCTATTTTTTCCAGAACCTGTAACCACTTTCAGATCCCATAAAGATCAAAGGACACAAACATAAAGTCCCTCCTCCTGAAGGCTGTTGTCCAATAACACTTCACACAGCCATACCCAACAACTCTTCCATAGGCCTTGCTCTTTCTTACAAAACACCTTTCAATGTCGTCTGTTGTTCTAGTCACCCTGAGTAGATATGATAGACTTTCTCACTGTAGGATTTATGCCAGGCAGAATTACACATGTATGGGCAGACACTGTTAAAATAAACGTTGCCTGAGCTGGTCATTATAGCATCATTGTTTTGACTGAATTAATTCTGAGATGCAACAGCAATATTCATGGCATTGAATATATTAAAACCAGATAACCTTTACAGATGCAGAACAAAACTTAATTCTAATAAAGTTGAATATTTCTCACATATACCTGTAAAGTCAACTGTAATATCATCTTTATAGAATTAAATTTTAGCCCTTCCCTTCCTCGGGGCAAAGATCCCCCAGCGCAGCCTGTTTGGGCGCTAGGACTGGGGTGAGTTCAAGGAGGTGGGAGGCCCTTTNAGAATTAAATTTTAAAAGATAACTCTTATTTTTTGTCATAACCCATAAGTTCAGTTTGACTCTTGTATCTAATACAGCCTTTTCTATATACATTCTATATTTCATTTTTAACTAATTTTGTTTTATAATTTTAAACATAAGTACTGTTTATAAAATTTTTACTCCTTCCCATCCCTGTCTTCAAATTCATCCTATGCCCTGTAACTCACTCTCAAATTCATGACCTCTATGACCTCTTCTTCTTTAATTATTATTGTTACACACACATACACACACACACATTCACATACACATACACACACACATACCCCTGCAGACTCCAGTTAGAATTGGTCACATGTATACGTATGAAAGTCTTATCACTTGGGATTAGATAACCTGCCAGAGGGCTCCTCCATGAAGAAAACTGACTATCCTCTCAGCAGCCATTGGTTTCCTGTGGCATTTCCTCTTGGTTAGAGCTTTTTATGTTTGATTTGCTTGGGTGTGTGTGTGTGTGTGTGTGTGTGTGTGTGTGTTTTATGACAATTGCTTCCATTTGCTGGAAAATACAGACTATGCAAGACTAAATAATTTAGTAATGAAAGTAAATAGGAAAGTTAGGAACTGATTTCAGGAACATCTGACAAACAGTATGTGGAGGCCCAAAAATGTGAGCCTATTTCACCTTGCCTGAAGGTCAGAGAGTTTGAGGTTGCTCATGGATATTAACAACTGTGATTACACACCCTTACCTAGGGTGTGGTTACTTGGTGTTTTAAACATTAAGATGGTCCATAGAGGTATATTTTCTCTGCTCTGACCAAAAGTCAGAGAATTTAAGCATACTTCTGCTCTTTCGTTTGAATTAAGAAGTTTGACCTAAGGATTGGCTACCTTCAGGATACTTTGTCTAGGTGAGGTCATTGCCTAAACAACAGAATGCTTGAGTTTCTGTTGAGTTCATCACTTAATGTCTCAAAGTATTGAAGCAAGTAACTGTTATAGTTGACCTTTGACTCATGTTAAAGCAGTCTTTTGTCTTCTCTTCCATTTTGTATTGGGGTATAAAAGTGTATGGAAAATTAAACATGGGGCAAACTCAGAAGAACTCAGCAAGAATCACTGAGTATCCCTCCCGGTACTATTCTATGTCTCTGTGATTCTTATCTCTGTTCCTTCTACCTAACATTTCTAATCTTCACACCCCTACCCTGGAATGTACAAACCTGTTGTAGTTAGCATCATGGCAGTGGTCACACCAAAAAGGTGGCCCCTGACATATGGCAGCCCACAGTAGGGAGGCCTAAAACACAGTACTTTCTCTCTTAGTATCTGACACTCTTAGAGAGGGCAGAACAGTAGCATTCCCCTCGCATTTCTCCTTTAAAACTAGAAGCCGAGCTTCTCAGATCTCAAGCCAAATTATTTATTAACAAACTAAGCATCCAGTGCCAAGGACAGAGCTCTGTGGCATGCTGTCAGAGAACTTTCTGTTTCATTGGCAGCAAACCATTAGTCAATATGCTCTCTGCAGAGTAATTCCACCAACTACAAACTGACCTAATTTTAGGAAAAGCACATCTACCTATCATCATATTTACAAAAGTGCAATGAAGCACTGTCAAAAAAACCCTAAAATCTGAAAGATACTTTTGTCTACCTATATAATATTTTCAAGTTCAATGAGACTAAATTGGCTCATCTATTATTTAAGAAAATTTACTTGATCTTACTTTTTCAGTATTTTTCAGAATTTTTATGAAAGCATCAATTTCCTTTGAATCTCTGAAAGGTAAAATTTATTACGGTGTACCTAAAGAACTGATTTTCAAAAGGAATGCACTACATTTATAATAAAACTGTTATTTTAGAGATTGTTCTTTTTGAGCAATTGACTTGAGAATTTCAACCTACACTGTCTAAAAAAAATTCAGTTGCAGTTAGAGTGCTGTAACTATATGTACACTAATGGCCTAAAACAAATATATAAAAATACATGCATATGCACATGCCTCCCAGCATCTACATACACAAATGACTGATAGAAATACAGTGAATCAATCTCACTCATCTCTAACAAGGTCTTCCATGAATAATGGTCAGCGTGTTTTCTTTCTTTGCTTTTTCTGAAAGTCACATATGAGAAGTAATTCATTTTTTTCTACTTGGAACCACTTTTCTCAGTGTCCTTCCAATCCCACCAACCTGCTTCTGTTGTTGATCACACAGAATCCTAACATCAGCCACTGCTGTGCTACAACCTCATGTCTGCTGCATCTCATCCCTTGAACTATCCAGGGCACACAATAATCAAGAACATCTTTGCTTGAGTGTACATCATTCTCATGATTTCTGTACACTAATTCTAAAAGACATTATTCTTTCTCCTGACTTTTATGCATTTCCCTCAAGGTTGTATGGGTGCTTATATGATGTACTACTTTTTGTAATTTGCTTTCTTTGGGAACTCTTGCTTTCTTTCCCACATTTTTACATAATATTACTGTTAGCTATTTGTTTCTCAGAATCTGCGCTGCTCATAAAACATTAGGCTTGAAGTTAAGCTGCTTATCTCTTCCTATGGAGAAGAGGAGAATAGCCTATAGAAAAGTACATTTGAAGCATCCCAATAGTATTTATTCTAATAACTGCATCAGTAGGCAGATTCATATATGTATATACTAGCAACAGGCCATGTCTGCTACATCCTATCTCTCCTTCTTCTTCTGAGCTTGAGACCATTGTATGAGATACCTCTGTGTCTCACTTGATAAAGTGTATTGGGGTACAAAAGAATGTTATTCTTTTTGTGGTTTTTATGTTCCTGTCTCCTTTTTAGCTCATTTTCCAGTAGAAGATGAGTTATCTTACCAAAATTGTGTGTACGTTGCTTAAAATTGAGTTGCTTCAGTATCCTAATATGCAGTGTGTCATCACTGGTCTTATGCAGAAATGCAGCAGCCAAATGGAACACAAGAAGAGGCACAGAGGGCCCAGCATAGCTAGGATGGGAAAGGTTGGTTGAGCGATCAGACTTCCCATTCAGAATACAGCAGGCTGGACCTTAGGATAATAGAAAACTTAGTGAGGAACAAATTGTCAACCCTGAACCAGGAAATTATGATTATGATAACAATGATGATGATAATAATAATGGTAAAACATATTTTCCATCAGTGTTCTTTCTTAAAAAACAACTTATCTCAGTGAGACCCCCATAAGATATAACACTATTAATACTTTGCCAGAGTGTCTAGGCTAAGTCAGAATAATTCCCTTAGCCATGTAGCCTAGTGGACTGATAAATGGTTGAAACAAGTTCTCATAAATATTTGAGTGCATATAATTGTCATTGTGATGCTAATTGCTGACATCCTCTATAATATTCTTTGCCTTCTTAAAAATCTAAATTAATGTACTAGATTGACAGAGAGCAATTGGATTTTCTTTTATGTGATAAATGATTTTCCTTTTTATTTCCTGTAAGACTTTAAAAGTTTTATTTAATTTATTTCATCCAATATAGTTTGATCATATTCTTTTTTCCTCCTTAATTCCTCACAGATTCTTACCAATTCCCTAACTATGCTTTCTCTTTCTCTCAGATATCAATACATACATACATACATACATACATACATACATACATACATACARACACACARACATNATACATACATACATACATACATACATACATACATACATACATACACACACACATACATACATACATACATGCATCTGGGAAAACACAAACTAAACCAAAACAAGAAAACCAAATGTCAAAGCAGACAAACCAAAAGAAAATAAAAAATTAGTAGGATAAAAAATAACAAACAAAACAAAATATGCACACAAGAATAAGCATGGAATACATTTAGTGTCTTCCATATTCTCCTGAACATGAGGCCTGCCCTGGAATGGGACTGATATACCTAGTCACATGCCATTGGAGAAAACTAATTTAACCTTTCCTTAGTTTTTAAGTATAACAGGAAAAAAAACTACTCCAACTATATATGTGTTCCTTTGTCTCAGATCCCTGGTGTTGTCTTCAGATTGTTTTCCACACTGAAATGAGACGAAGTCAGTGCCATGTGTCCAGATGTCTCATCCTAGAAAGAGTACCTGGTCTTTTTCTTCAAATTGGTTTAAATACCTGAAACCAAGTTGACAATGGGACTGAAATTGCCATGGCTATTTTAGACCAGTAATCTGAGCTGGTGTGTGTGTGTGAGGAGTTAAGCCCAGTATGGAGAGACACAGGTGTTTCTTGGATTACAGGAGAGTCAAAGTCAGAGATGAAATGGATATGAAGCTATGGCTCGTTTCAGTACATGCACAACAACATATCAGCTTTGCATCATGGGAAAATCTGCTCTGAAAGAATTCTGCACACATTTTTAAGACTAAATCCACTTTCTCAACACCAGATCACTCTCTGAGCACTTGGCATAATGAAGTCACCATAATCATTGTTTCTTTTTCCTATTTTACTGGCTTCCATGTCAAAGAGTTACACACTAGGGAAGTTTCTGTGAAGTTCAAAGGAGGGCAGATCTGTAGCTGATGTAAGAACTCTCCATCATTAAATTACACTGATGTGGGATTCCCCTCTGTATACTGTGAATACCACTGGTTAATAAAGAAACTGTCTTGAGCCTGCCAGGGAATAGAAGTAGGTGGAGAAAACTAAACTGAATGCTGGGTGAAGGAAAAGGCAGAGTCAGAGAGAAGCCATGTAGCCCTGCTAGAGCTAGTTGGAACTTTGCCAGTAATTCACTGCCACGAAATGACACACAGATTAATGGAGATGGATTAAATTTATATGTAAGTTAGCCAATAAGAAGCTAGAGCTAATGGGCCAAGCAATGATTTTAAATAATATTGTTTCTGTGTGATTATTTCATGGCTGAGCAGCCAGGAATGAAACAAATGGCCTCCTCCAACATTACATACACCCTTTGTAATTTATGTAGCCTATTTTTTATTGGTGCTGGTATGCTTTCTGTCCAGAAATCTAATGGTTGGTTAAAGGTCAAGCCCAACATGAATGAATGCTTGCTAATGTGTCAATTGAAATGCATCTGTGATAAAGTTCTGACATTTCACTGGGGGCCTTTTCCTAGCTTAAATATTCTGTCATTTTGACAATTGAATCTCATTTGGAAGGAAAGGATAAAAAAGACAAATCTACATCTTGACATCTTCTGACATCTCTCTAGTAGTGATGAATCCCTGTTTTGGATGAGCCTCAAAATAGTTGAGCAATGGAAAGTAAATGAAAACAGCTTCATGGTAGCATCAGTCTAACTTTCTGTCAAAACATCTTGTCAGCCTACAAAACAATGATTTAAATCCCAAATGCAATTTATCTCTCAGTGACGTGAGGTGGTTATGCATATATGCTTAGACACGTACATGTATGTATCCAAACTATTCCTCATGACTGCAAAATATGCCATATCCTCTCATGTTGGTAAACATGAAGGAAAATATACATATTCAAAACCTCAAAACACTATAGCGCAGAAATACAAGTTTGCTCTAGGTTTTTCTTATTTGGAACTAATTTGATTGACTTTCCAGAAAAATATGACTTAAAAGATTAATCCTCAGAGCTGAATACCTGCTATAGATCACACAAGTTGACACGGCATTTGTCTTCGCAAGGGCTTTTGTTTTGCTTTACCATGTTTTCCATTTATAATATCTGCTAATGATTTATTATATGTTTATACCTAAGGGATGATCATTTTTTATTTCAATTTAAAACTATATTGAGAGCCCAAGTTGCTTATCCTTTCATGATTTGTAAA
>LOEQ01005687.1:96892-109491 GCA_001685075.1 Bramus lutescens
AAAAAAAAAAAAAAACCTTTCTTTCCCTGAGTTAAAGGAACAAACAAAAAAAAAGTTAAATTTATTTTGATTCACAGTTCTGGAAACTTCACTCTGTATCTGCTGGGCCCATTGTTTTGTCCATAAGGCAATGCAGAATCTCATGTTCAGAAGGGTAGTATGACAATAATTTGGTGGAGTTTGGATTGAATCTCAGAATCCTTTGAGAATGGTATCCTTCAAAGTGCTCACCATCTCTAGCTAGGTCAGATATCTCTAAGGTTCCAAATCTTTCTAACAGCTTTATTCTGGAGACCAAACTTTGAATGCAGGATTTGGGGAGAAACGTTAAGGATGCAAACTATGCTACATGGCATTAATTTTTGTTTCCTTCTGGTATAAAAATAATGCATCTA
The DNA here is from genome assembly GCA_001685075.1 of Bramus lutescens. Lineage (NCBI taxonomy): Eukaryota > Metazoa > Chordata > Mammalia > Rodentia > Cricetidae > Bramus > Bramus lutescens. Next base: position 97,288 of record LOEQ01005687.1, read on the forward strand.
TGTATTTGGAAATAGCATCATAATTTTATAGCATACATTACTCCAAGAACTCTATCTAGGAGTAAGGATTCTGATTCCTTTCTGTTGCTAGTCTCTTAGTATGTCCTATCTTGTCACAATATCCCATTTTCACTAGGAGGATACTGATGACTCACAGGTAACACTGCATCTCTGTTTCTTCTTCCAGAATTTAAAAATATACTGAGAGAGTTGGTCAGTTTCAGAATACCATAGATTGTGGCAATTCTTAAAAATTCAAATTAACTCCCTTTATGTTTAGCTACAAACACAAGCAATAGTACAGTGTGGTATATTCTGGAGACTGAAAATTCTGAACCACAAAATCATCCTTCATGCTTTAAGAAGAGGGACTTTTGTTCTCTCTTGATTTTCAAACATCACTGAAGATAAGACTCATGTTAAATCCTAGAGAGAAAAGCTACCCCTGAGTGGAGGTGAAATATCTCTAACCTATGTACCTTTCATTTTCCTGTTGATTGTTGTTTAAACTCTTTTCCTTTTTATTGTATTGCAATCTGAGAAAATCCCTTGTTGCACAGGAACAAGGACTCCATGGAGAATATGTATTATGGATAAGATCTGCCATCCTGCATCTGCATTCCCATCTGCAGCTGCTCATAAGACACACAACCTCAGCTTACAAAGTATTTTATCCCACTGCATTTGAAGAAATAGGCAGGCACAATGTAAGCTTGCAAATTCTACCTAGATTCACTTAAATTACAGTTTTTTATAATATGGAAAAATTTTTAAAAATATATTACCATGGATTAACATCTTTTACCTGAAAAAAGGATGAAGGAAAAGAGATTCTGTAGGAGAGAAAAAAATAATTACCAAGAAATGAAAAGTACAGATTTTCTAATGTCATTTATGGATTTAAAGTCGTGTTTGTGTTTATTTTAACTGTAATAAATAAAATTTTCTGCTCGAACAGAGAAAATACAAAAGCTGAAAAATTAACTACTAATGATTCCTTTTAAAATGCCTTCCTCTAAAGATCTCATTAAAGTTTGTCTCCATTTTAAAATACCTTTGCTTCCCTGTTGAGTTTCAGCATTTACATATTCTCATCAAGTCCTGCATAACAACGTTCAGGCAGCTTTATTCATATTAGCCTAAAGCTAGAATCAACTCAAATATCTACCCATTCCTGAATGCATGATAAAAATGTGCCTGCCATACATCTGCAGTTAATAGCTGGGGCAGTTTAAACAATGCAGAAGAATCCAAATAGTTTATTGATGCGTGAGGTATGATGAAGAGTTCCATTTTACTTATACTGTATCTCCAAATTAGTGATAAACAATAGTTGGGGAGAGCATTAAGAAAAGGACAGGCTATGGGAGGAACCAACTGCCTTCCGATTGAACTTGAGGCCTGCTTCATTGGAGAGAATCCATGGAGCTGTAGTACTGGTCCACAACCCACAACTGGGGAGATTTTTAGGTCCAAGAAGGGAACTTAGTACGATTATTAACTAAATAGACACAGCATCTGACTGCCGTCTAAATACCTAAATATGTTTATGCTCATAGACAAAGGCCACTCTCAGCCTTCATCAAGGAACTTTCTCTCTTCAGTGAAGGGAAATGACTATAGAGACTCATGATAAAACAGCACTAAGAAGAAGTGATGGCTGAAGGCTCAACACTAAACAAAATATTTGCACCGCCCCATCTAAGGTTCAGGAAACACTATGAAAGAGGGGACAGTATTGGAAAGGCAAAGATGGGGTGAGTGGTGAAGAGCAATGAAATGCCATCCTCTAGACAAAGCCATTGCGACCCTGAACTCAACAACAATGTAGTTACCTGAACTAGACCCTCACGGAAGACTAGACTGACCTTGTCAGTGGTCAATGGTGGATGGGCAAAGAGCTAATGTGATACTACTCCTTGCTGTTCTACTTTTGGCCGCTGACAGATTCTAGAAAAAAGAAAGATGTTGTCTTAAATTGTATCCGTACTGGTAAGTATCCCAGGCTCTAAAGGATATCTCCAAACCCATGGTAACACGGATAATCCTGGTTTAACCAATCTGTCACAAAAGAAATGGAAGAGAATGAGAGAAAGAGATGTGAAGGGAAGGGATTGGGGTCAGCAACAGAAACAGGGTAATGGAAGGGAGGGAACAGGGATTCAAGAGTAATCGGTGTACACTGTGTACGTATGTGAATTTATTAAAGAAAGTAGTGATAAAAATGATTCCTAATGATATCTGGCTACACACAGAGATCAGTGCCTTTCTCAGACATCATCAGAGAATCAGAGAAGCTTCCTCCTGCAGCAGATGCGAACAAATCCTGAGAATCACAGTCATACTTTACCCAAAGAGAGAGAAACTTAGGAACACACATCTCCAAATAGGATGTCCTATCAAATCTCTCCTCTAAGAGCTCAGGAACTCTCCTGGAAGAGGAGGCAGATTATAAAAACCAGAGGGGATAGAGGACATCAGGAGAACAAGGCTCTAGTTGGTTTAAAAACCAACTGAGAAAAATCATATGAACTCACAGAAACTGAAGCAGTGAGCACAGGACCTGCATGGGTCTCCATCAGCTTGTATGTTATAGCTTTCAATTTTGTATTTTCATGAAACTCCTGTATGTATAAATGACCAGATCTCTAATTTTTGTGCCTGCTCTTGGGGGTCTTTTTCTTCTGTCTGTTTGTCTTGTCAAACTTCAATGTGATGATTTTTGTTTTATTATATTTTTCTTTGTCATATTTGGCAGTTATTTCTTAGAAGCCTGTTCTTTTCAAATGAGAGACAGAAAGAGAGTGGATCTGGATAGGAGTTGAGGAAAGATTTGGAGGAACTGTGAACAGTAGAGGGAGGAGAAACTCTACTCAGTATATAACGCATAAGAAAAGAATCTATTTTTGATAAAAGGGGAAATAATATATTTAATTAATACCTTTTTTCTGAAGAGCCAGAAAGGAACTTTGCTTATTAAATTGGCTTGTATCATAAATAAGGTAAGGACAGAATCTTGTGCCTTTCTCAGAAATCTTTAATCTATATATTTAAACTAATTTTGCATTTCAATAATTTTAAACTTTCAGTGTATTACAAAGGACATAATAGCTGAAATCAAAGGAGGTAGCATTCAAAACAAGATAAAATAATTAATTAAAATGTGTACACTTCAGCTCCTAAGATTAGTAGCTTATATCAAGATCAAATGGACATGTTAAAATGCCAGTTCTACCAGTCTAGCTATCAAAAAGAAGATGATAGCAGTGTTTAAGCAAAAAGGTATTTCTGACAAATAAACGTGATAATCTATCTAAGTGCTAGGAAACACACATCACCAATACTCCTAGAAAGCCATGAAGGAGGGGCAGCAGAGGATGCCCGTATAGAGTGGACACATGCAGATGGTGGTGCTGAGCCTGAGGACTGTGCAGCATCATCCGATTCTGCTTAAAATGTTGATAGCTAATATCTATCAATTGAATCTATCAAACACTTTCCCAAGTGCTCTGTGTAAGCTCTTATATATTATACCTTTTATCATATCCATTTTTAATCACTGTCAGCTGAGTTTACAAAATATATTCAAGAACACAGCACAAGCAAGGGTCTCTAACTTTGGAGCACACTCACTTGGTCACTGTTTTGTACAGCTTCTTTTCCCTTTGTTTTTTGTAATTAATATTCAATTTGAGATCAAAGCATATGATTACAGGCTCTACTTTTTAACTTGGGAAAGTGACTTCCTCTGCTGTGTGGAGATTATGTCACACAGAAGTAAGAATGGATATAAAGAGAACAGTCAGAAAAACTACTGCAGTTAAGGCTGGCTTCGCAGGTAGGTGTCCCATCTCTTTGCACAAAAACCTATATTTGAACTTTTATTTTATTTTATGCAAGGTATCCTGAAAACTTAAGAGTTTTAACAGACAGAAGCCCTATATTTGTGTTTTGTTCTGAACCCCTAAATTATGCAGCTGGCCCAGACAGTATTTCATATTTAAGAGTTTCTAATGCCTTGGGTGTCTAGACTCAGTCATCTTTGATAACTTGAATCTGTACTACCCTTTCTACCATTCTTCCCCGAGGACTGAATTTCCAGAATCATCCTCTAATCAGCATGAAGTTAAGCAATATACCAGGAGTTTATAAAGATAATTCAATTAGTCAATGCCCATAACCACTTTGTAAAGAGATTCTATTTATTAGCATTTTGCTTGGTGAGCAAACTTTGGCTCAGAAAGGTTACAGAACATGGAAAAGCTGATTGGGTGAACTCAACCCTCATTGTTCTAAAAGTAAATTAAGTCTTATCTTCAAGTTCTTGTTAATATTACCCACCGGAGAGCTAGGGTCATGTTTTGCCCACTCCTAGTTATGCATTTCTTTAGCTACTCACTGACTCAACCAATTATTGGAAAACACCTTTCCACACAAAATATACTGTGAGCATCTACCCCTATTAAGGACCTGACAGACCTGTTCTTAGTTCCCAATAATATGAAAATGAACAGATATGAATTCTAAAGTAAATAAAAAAAAGTATTATGAAAAAAGTCTTGGCAAATTTGCAGTGTATTTTTTCAAACTATGGAGGGTTATATATCCACCAACTTCTTGGCCAGGTAAAGTCACTGACAGTCATACAGTATTTTTATTTGTGTATGGTGTCTGATGGTGAAGTCTGTGATAATTACAGCTGGTGTTATATCTAACCAGTACGTTTAAACTTCAGAGACTGTGATGTGTATCCAGGGACAGAAGAGGCTTAATTTCCTCTCTGATGCTCTTTAATACCTGAGAGAACCTTACATATTTCAGTAGCACTACACCAGGTGTAAAGACAGCAAGAAGGGAAAATATCAACTGCTGAAGGCAATTCATTATATAATGTAAGTATTTTCCCAAAGAATGGGTGTTGCAGCGTAGAAGGAACCTTTGTTTGGGCCCACGTCTTAGTATTCAGCCACCTATGAAAAACAATGCCAAAGAAAATTCTAACAAAATTCTATTATACATATGGTTTTAAACAAATTTTAATTACAATAGTATATCTAAGTTATCTGTAGTTTTCCCGGGAGAATTTTTGGTGAACTATTCAAAACAAAATGAGTGTAGTAGCTTTAATTACATGGAAGGAGAGTCAATGTGCATTCAAACTGTTAATGAGAATTTGCTTTCCAAAGTCTCCATTTCCTTCCTATTGCATGCCTTGAAGGAAAAGCTAAGGTCTTTAACACTAGTTTAATGCTGAGTAAGAATCAGAAACGGAAGCTTCTTTTTTACGCTGAGAGCAATTTGATGATGTGTCATTCCCCATTTCCTGGGTATTATTGCTTAAACAAAATATCCACAAAACCCCACAATTTTCTATCATTTCCCAGAGTCACGGTCTCTGTCTGACATCCTACAGACATGCTCATGAGCAGCAAAATTCAGGTAGCTGTTAAGGACATAGCACTGAGTGTCGCTCATACTACATGCACAGTTCACAATGGGATTTATAACGACACTTCTCATGTACAGGAAGACGACAATATCTACTGCTAAGAAGGTTCTCTAGAACTTCATGTTTCAACACTAACGTAAGTGTACCTGGATGATGTCCCAAATACATTAAATAGACGCAATGTTTACGTAGCATGCCCTTTTTGTGGCTTAATTAACAGCAACACACTTTTCTTGCACACTTGTGGACTTTATTGGTCATCAGATTTGTTGTGGTAATGCTATCTTCTCTGATCATTTCCTGGGTAAATCGCTCATTCATGAAGAGACCCATATCCATTGTCACATGCCTGCGGTGGCATGAAGACAGCCAGCCTACTAACTGAGTGTAGGGATCAAAAGACATCCCCTTACTACTGAAAAAAAATTCAAAAAATGCAATTCAAAATGGTTATTGGAAAAATGTGGACATTTGAAATAAATAGAGAGTCTGCCCATGGTAAGATAAAACATATATTAGAAATGATTGGAGGCAATGAAGTATTATTTCCTCTAAACTTGACATATTCCCTAAAGATGAGCACTTGAGGGACATTGACCAAAAGCCAGTGATTTTTTTTTGAAGAAATGTTATTAAAAAGCCTGTTAGAGTTCACAGTTAAGTTGGACACATGATTTACAATGTAGAAACGTTTTTAGTGGTTAAAAAGATTAACGATACAGGCATGTGGAAGTAAGCAACATAGAGCATTTGTCAAAGAAAAAGCTAAAACACTCCCCCAACACATACCAACACCTGGAGCAGGTGGGCAAGCTGGCCCTGTGGTCATAAGAGTGGGAGACCTATGCCGGATTCCTACCAGTTGTAACACCCGAGAGTAGGTCCTGCAATCCGCCAGGGCAGCACGACAGATCCAAACCTGTTAACGGAGCTGTGGGTGAGCACCGGACAGCAGTCCCCATAGTGCCCATTTCTAATCTACCCGACCAACCCTTCAAATGCCCAGGCCCAAGCCCAGTAGTATGACTTAACCTGCCCCAACATCGACCCTATCTACTGGGCACCTGAAGGGACCTGACCGGCAGACCCAAAGCTGCAGATCTGCGCAACACAAGGCACCAGTGGGATATCCATGAAGAGCCCTAGAGAGGACCCCTCACCCCCACCTTTACTACTATAAAAACCCAGCTCTAACTGAGCTCGGGACTCTCCATTTATTCCAATACATTGGACATGCGGAAAGACTGAGTTTGCAAACTTGCATAAAATAAAGGCTCCTTGCTTTCACATACGGGACTCTGTCTCCTTGTTGGCTTTTGGAGGACCTCACGGATTTGGGCATAACTTTTGGGGGCTTGTCCCAGATTCCCCCAAGCCCATTGGGACTACCACCCATAGAACCTTCAACCGACCAGTAAATTTCCTGTGTTTTGGTTCATGTCTCATGTCTGTGTCTCATGTCTTTCTGTAAGTGGGCCCAGGAATCCTAAGAGCCTGTAGATGATCTAGGCAGACAAGCAGAAAGATCACAGGCGGGGTGCCTGAAGGAGACGTCCCCAGGGCCCTTCTGCAGAGAGTGGTTCCCTCTGGTGAAATACATGGGTAGCGGTCTCAGTTCTGTGGAGAGACACACAGATAGCGGTCTCAGTTCAATAGGTGAGCGGGTCCCACCAGCAAAACAGCTTGAGACTGTGGTTCAGTGTCGTTGTCTTGTTCACTGTTCTGTGTGTCTGTGTTGTTCCTGACTTTTAGAGGTTGTACAGGGGTAGTCTGGGACCACCTGCATGTCAGATGTTTGAATTGAGACTCGCACCATAGGCAAAACTGCAGTTGTAAAATAACAACGAGAAAAATTCTGTAATAAAAAAATCACTATAACATGGAAAACTGTATTAAAAGGTAAAAGCATTAAAAATATTAACTAATAGTTTAAAAGTATATTTCTTTGTTCAAGGTCTAGTCAGGCTTAAAAAAAATGTGTGTTTAGCCTCCTTATCTTTGCTAACTTTGTTGGGTTTAAGCTATTTGGATAAACTGAGTCATAAATTTTTGCATTGATACTAAGAGGTGTGGACCTCCTTTTCTGGGGAAAGAATGTTGTTCCTATGTCAATCACTCTGGGGCAATGAGAGATCCAATGGCCTTGCTAATGACAGGGAACAGAACACTCACAGGGAAGCTGGATGAAAACTTGTTCAGCTGGTCTTCTTAGTTAACAACCTTACTTTCAGCTCTATGAGACCCCTAATGATCCTTCTTCTTATCAACAGACTGATGGCTTTTGCTCAAGAATGGGTCAATACTGTTCGACTGATGATAATGAGGTTTCAGTATCACCCCCTTGAATCCCTGGACAGACAGGACCCATGATTGAGTCCTGTCATCGGTACTTGAGAAGGGGGAAAAATGTTGGGTTCAGAGCAGCTTTCACAGGTCAACTTGGTAAACACCTGCCAAGATGGGTTCTACAGATCAGCAAGAAGGTAAACCTGAGTCTCAGTTTGCCCTAGCGCAATGCTAGCTCTTAGACACCCTCCTGTTCCCATTTCACCCTGGGACCTCTTCCTTGCCTTTGCAGGAGACAGCATTAACAGCTGGATAGGAACTTGTTCTGTGTTCACCTTTGGAATAACTAATTCAGTTTCTATATTAGCTTTAATTCAAAATCATTACAGAGTTTCTAATCTTGTGAAAGCTGCTAACTTACTATAGAGTGTTAGGAAATACAAGTTAGTCAGTCCTCTTTGAAGTATTGATATGATTAGTTACAGAAATAAGCCTTATTTAGTTCGCTGTGTATGTTTTCAAAGTCAAACTTAAAACAAATAATGAGAAACAATGCTAATCTAATCAGGCATACCTAGGCAGCCCTCATAATTCAGAGATCTTCAGAATATGGCATTTAAAATAATGATTAAAAGGCTTATAATATTAGATAGAGACTCCAAGATCCTAGCAGTAACCCAAGGTCTCCAAAGATTAAAGAACACCATGAGGTCTCCATTTGGATTATGATGACGCTGACTGACCACTGGGCCAGGTGCCCCAGTACATCTGCTGCCAGGACCCATTCCAGATTGTGGACAAACAGCAGGACCTTGGAGAATTTTTTGCACCACTTTTGTCTAGACAAAATAAGGCCAGTTTTTTCCATGCCCCTCTTCCACTGAAAAAGAAAAATTCACCTTATGGGCCTGGCTTAGACAGTAAGACTGCTGTTCTGGATATTTCTGCCTTCAATGCTATGGAGACCTGGGTATGACTAATGGATTCTGGTACCTGTTATTTTTAATAGATTCAAAAACTATTTGATCTATGCTCAGATATACTTTATTTATCCTTCTGAGATCTCTGATAGTATTAGTGGCTAGGGCAGTTATAATGTATGTCAGTTTAACAACAAAAGGTATCCAGATTCTTCCACAAAGCTAAAGCCAACTTGTTAGCTCATTCTAAAGCTACCATACATGGTTCTCTGGAAAGCAGAAAAATATACATGCTTCTAACCAAAATCTGTAGATTTGCTAGGACTCAAATGTATGAATCTATTTCTTCTGTTTACAGATAGCCATTATCTGTTCTTTTTCTACAATATGGGCTTTACTTTAAGTAAATAAATTGTAATTTCTGTTCCCAGTTTCAACTTATCTCAATAGGCTTCCACTTGGCTGGCAGTTGCTGATTACAACTGCTCTAAATGGTAGTGACCCCTGGACTTCCTGAAAGCTGATGAGGACCAGTACAGCTGTTATGAACACTCCCTGCTCCTTCTACCAAGTCTGATAGCCCCATTGCCTAAATTTCCTCCCTACCTTTGGCTAGCCTTTCAACCTACTTGGGCGTGGATAACAACACCCCAATGTCAGCTTGAAGTAGTTGCAGAAAGGAACACGTCGTCCCATGCTCCCTGCCCAAAATAGGTTAAAAGGCTGAGACAAGGGGGAACTCCCTGGCATGGGGACAAGATAACTACCTATGGTGCCTGTTGTTATGCTAAAAAATAGGTTCAGAGTTGTCAATTAATGGATTTATTAATAAGTAGTTCCATACCTCCTTAAAACCAGGAACAAGTAGGAGCCAAGATTGGGTCCTGTCATCAGTGCTTGTGAAGGGGAAAATGTAGGAGCCAGCCATGATAAGATAAAGGAAGATCACCCAAAGGAAGTTCTTTATTTACAACCATTATCACCTACCAGAGTAAGACTCAGCCATCAATAAGTTTAATAGAGGCCTGAGTCTCAGTAGTTAACCTGAAGCAATACCTGGTTGCAAGAAGGACTATAAACTAAGATTACCTGAGCACCACCCAAAACAGACCATCCAAAGGAAATGACTAACGTTCCAACCACTGTAGATAGAATAACCTGCCAGCACACATTCACCTAGACACCGCTACACAAATGTCAGCCAATCAGGGGTCCTGAACCTCAGAAACCCCTCACCCCCACCTTTACTACTCTAAAAATCCAACTCTGAGCTCGGGGCTTTTCGTTATTCCAATATGTTGGACATGCAGAGAGACCCAGTTTGCAAACTTTCATAAAATAAAGGCTCTTTGCTTTTACATATGGGACTCAAACTCCTTGTTGGCTTTTGGGGGACTTTGCAGGCTTGGGCATACAGATACACAGATCCACAGCTAACACTGGACCAAGCTCCCAGAGTCCAGCCAAAGAGAGGGAGGAGCGATAATATGGGCAAAGGGGTCAAGACCATGATGGGGACACCCACAGAAACAGCTGACCTGAGCTAGTGGGAGCTCACTGACTCCAGACTGACAGTGGGGAAACCTGCTATCCTGGTTTGATCCGGGAGACTTACACCCACTGTCAACATAGGCTGGGGCAGTGTAGTGGGCCACTGGTGACAGGACCAGGATTTAGCCCAGTGCTTGAACTGGCTTTTTGGAGTCCATTCTCTTTGGCGGGATACCTTGCTCGCCTAGATATAAGGGAGAGGGCCTTTGGTCCTGCCTCAAATTAATGTGCCAGACTTTGTTGACTCTCCATGGGAATCCTTACCCTCTCTGAGGAGTTGGTGGGGGATGGGGTGGGTGGAAAGTTGAGGAGTGGGAGGAATGGAAGAAGGAACTGGGATTAATATGTAAAATGAGAAAAGATTGTTTTAAAAATAAAGAAAAAAGAAAAATGCACTGCTTAAGAATCTCTTTTTGTTGAAAAATTAATTTCATACAATATTTTTACCATGTTCTTCCTTCTCCCAGTTCCTCTCAGATCCTTCCATCTCCATACCCACCCAACTTTATGCTCTTTCTTTCAAGAAAAGATGGACAAGAAACAAAAAATGAACATGAAACATATTTTAAAAGATAAAGAAACATATGCATATACACCCAGGAAACACAGAAACACAAAACAAAAACCAAAATAGACAAGCAAAAAATCCAATAAGACAAAAAAGAGTGCTAAAACAAAACAAAATGAAATAAAAACACCATTGAGTTCATTTATATTGGTCAACTATTCCTGGGGGTGGGGACTGTCCTGAAGTACAGTTGATACACCCAGTGTGAATGTAAGAGAGGAAATTGATTATCCCTTTGCCAGTGTGCATTCATTGCAGACAGCTTCCTGGTTAGGGGTGAAAGCCAGCGGCCACACCCTCTTCTCAGTGCTGGGGCCCTGACTTGCTTGAACCTGTGCTACCCTTATATGCACTGCCACAGTCACTCTGGGTTCACATGCGCTTCAGTCTTGCTGTGTCTGGAAGACAGTGTTTCCTTGGAGTCGTCTGTCACCTCTGGCTCTTCCAATCTTTCTGCCTCCTCTGTGGCATAGCTCTTTGAGCCTCAAAGGGAAGGGTTTCATGAAGACATCCCATGTAGGACTGAGTGCTACCAACTCTGAAGATCACTTTCACCTCTGCCTCTTCATGCCCAATTTAAGGAAAACCACACAACAACTAACCAAGAGACCATGTAAATCTGACAGTGGACAATTTAATTAGCTAAATGTGTAAGTATAGAAGACCGTGTTTCATTCCAAATAGCAGCCCTCCAACTCTCTGACAGAGCTACTGCAAGTGCATACCTTTTTACCTCAGATGGAAAAGGAAGAGAGTGTGACAAAGAGGGCTTAGGAAACATGACAGAAAAAAGCATTTGAACACAAGGAGCTCAGGCAGGATAGAACTAGCAGCAGCCGGTCACAGAAACCTACTGGTGAATCTTCAAAAGACTGTCATAAATAAGAAGAGTGCCTGTCAGGTCGGACACAGGATTCTCCTTTCATTTCACATGGCTGTGAAGCAGAGCCTGGGATTTCTAACCAACCTCCCAGGTGCTAGCAACACTGCTGTTCCATAGACCACATGCATCCCAAGAAGCTGGAAAGGACAACAGATGAGGCAGCGCAGCACAAATCATTGGGAACAACGGAGAATTCCCAGCGACAGAACAGGGTTCTAAGGAGTGAGTGAGCTCCCCGCAAAGAGTATATAAGCCAAACAGGTACAACTAACTTATATCCTTCATGAAATGTGCAATGGATATGTGCATGAAGCTCAGCAGTGTTCGGTTGCAATTCTAGATGCACTGCTTCCATGTAAATAGTTAAAAGAAAAGCTCAATCCAAACTCTCAACTAGCCAATCATGGTGGTCCATACCCATAATCCATCTGCTTGAGAGAGTGATAGAGGAGGACAATGAGTTCAGTGCCAATCTGGACAACAGGTTAAGATCTTCATCTCTCTCTCTCTCTCTCTCTCTCTCTCTCTCTCTCTCACACACACACAC
>LOEQ01005688.1:6108-16896 GCA_001685075.1 Bramus lutescens
GTGTGTGTGTAACATTAGGCCATTATCTTTTGTTCTTGTATCTTTCTTTCTGTTTTCCAGTATGCAGATGCTAGAGTCATGACTTGTTTTATATGTCACTTAGTTATGTAATCTACAGCTGCTGGCTAACAATATGATTTACTATATAAATATATATAATATTATTGAAATAAATAGTATATTAAACTATGTGAATAAGAGTTTGAGAGGAATGAGGAACCCACCCAGGCTGGGGACAGAATACTAGACTAGAAAGCATGCAACTTGACTCACTGAGTGGGTTTGGAAAAATAATCATAACCTTTAATGCTTTGATTCCTTTGTTGATAAAAATCAAAGGTAATCTTGGAAGATTCTGTAGAAGACTTGAACACTAGTTTCCATTCTAGACATTAATTGACTATCAGTGTTGGGAAAAGGTCTAAAAAATAGCTTGGGGCATACTTTGGGGTCACCCCATCATGGATACTTGCTATTTCTAGTTATGCTTCGTTGTGGAAAGGGATTGGTTTTTATATGAAAGTACCTCTGAGAGGAAAGGTGACTTTTACACCCCTGTCTCCAAGGGACATTTTGCATCATTTGAAGATAGTTTGGGTTTTCTATCTGAGCTAGGTATGAGGAGTGCTAGTAACATATAGTGGGTAGAGGCCAGGGATACTCCTAGGTCATCCTTCAGTGCACAGGGCAACCTAAATCACCTCCAGGCTTCAAATGTCAATACATATTCAGGAGTGATAAGCCCTAGAAACATGGCGTTTGAGATACAATGTGAAGATTCTGAGTCTCCAACTCTATGTCATTGTCATGAGGGCATGGTTCATGTAGAAACAGGCATTTAAATTATTACAGTTCCACATGGATACAGAGGGTGAAGAATATGGAGAAGCTATCTCTAAATATGAAGTCAAGAACTAGCTATGCAGACTTGGCTGGCTTGGAAATCACAGAGATTTCCCCCTGTTTTTCCTTCTCAAAGGCTGAGGTTAAAAGTGAATAGCACCACACAGATGTAGAGTTCCTTACATTTTCTCTTGCTTTGGTTTTAATAGTTGATATTCTTCTGCCCTTGAGATATCCTTTATACTGTCTTTCTGATGTGGAAATTAGTTGGCATGCCAAATGTCACTTCTTTTTTATTAAATGCTTAAAATGTATCTTTGGTGAATCTTGGATGAAGTACTTAACCAAGCCATATATCAAACAATTTACCAGTGTCTTCACACTCTATAAACATCTGGTTATTTCAGAGCTCCTAAAAATTATAGTTTGCTAATTTCCCAAGAACAGAAACTATAGATCCCTCATGGAGCAGTTAAGTAATTACTTGGACTATGTTCAAATTATTTGATTATGTCCTGAAGAGAAGTTAATTTCCAGGTCTACTCAGTGATTGTTTTACTTTTCAATTTTAATACGTAGAGTGATTGATATGTACACATTCATATAACTTTATATGCACACATCTACATATATTATTATGAGTTATATTGAGAAAAAATGCCTAGCAGTTAAACTTAACACCTTTTGGTCACACTTATTTATTCATTGTTTCTTTTGTCATTTTGTGAAGGGGACTGCAAGGTATGAAATTTGCAGCTAAGACTGAATATTTTTTTCTAGAGACAGCATAGCAGAGTCTCCTGCTAATAATATCCTATTGATGTTAATTTCTCTATTATGATAGTATAGAGTGGTTTTTGAAGATTGCAAGAATTTAAGTGACGGGTCCAGGGAACTCTCTGCCTTATTTTGCATTTTTGTGTTTAAGATAAAATTTTTAAAAATCAAATCAATTTAGATGCTTACAACAGTAGGCGTATAAACAGTTCTACAAAAGGAGCACATGCATGCTTCTGGTGAAAATTATCATGCTATTTATACATTTTGTATCAGTCAGCTTTCTGCTCTTGTGGCAACATACTTGAAGTAATAAATTTACAGTGGAGAAATGTATATTTTCAATCCCACCATAAGAGGTTTTTATCCAAAGCTACATGAATCCACTCTTTTGGGTTTATGCGGAAACAGAGCATCATAACTAGGAATATCTGGTCGAGCAGGGATCTTTACCTCCTGGCACACAGGAAGGATGAGGGGAGGAAAAAGAAAAGAGAGAGGGAGAGGAAGAAGAGCAAACAGGAGAGGAAAGGAGAAAGAAGAAGGGCAAAGGGAGAGAAAGAAGAGAGAGGGAGAGGATCAGGGAAGAATGCGAGGAAGAGGAAGAGATGGCAGGAGAGGAAAGAGAGGGAGAATTTAAACAAAAGGGTCCCAGTGTACCCTTCCCAGTCACATCCTTAGTGATCTCCTTTCTTTCACTAGGCCCTCATCTCCTAAAGTTTCAGCTGACTCTCTATAGTACAACTAGCAGAAGACCAAGTTCCCAGGCATGAGCTTGGGGGGGAAGGCATCTAATTAATCCAGTTAATAACAGTTCCTGTAAGTCAACTATACAAGACTCTTAGTAGTATGTTATATATCCTTTAAGTAGTGATAATGTTCACAGTAATACCTTTTACATAAGCCTTTATGGACATGAAATGTGCGTGCAGAACAAACAAAGACACTAATTTTATGGATGGTGACAAATTGAAGACATTTATGGGATCAGATTTAAGTTTGGGAATGAGAATACAACTGAAACCCCAAGTCCCACTCCCATGTGTTAGTCCTTTCAGGCCCTAACTGGCTCTTGCTTTTACTGAAGGAAACCATAGCTTGAATGTTGAAACCTCACATTTATCTTGCCTCTTTCTAAACTTGGTACAGGAAAAATTGCAAATGCTTTTCCACTCCTGCTCAGAGAAAGGTGGCAGAATTGGTCCCTGTAGCCCCAAAGGCTGTGTACACTACCTTATGACATGTTTCCATTTTCACATTGTTCCCTGTGTTGCTCACCTGTGTCATGTGACATAAACAAGGACAGTACTGAGCATCTCCAAATATTTTACATGGGAAACCTTAAATTTGTGTTTTGGTGGTCCTTACAATATGAAATTGCAAGTCTTTAAGCTTGTGTGGTGATGTGTAACTGTGATACTACCATGTGGGATGTGGAGGAAGGAGGATGATGAGTTCAAGGCCAGTCTTGGCTAAATAGCTAGTTTGAGGTCAGGCTTAACTATATAAAACTCTGTCTCAAAAATGAGAAGTGGGATAGAGGGAGAGAAGGAGAGGGAGAGGCGGAGATTTAGTGACTATTAAGTCAGGATTGACCTTTCTTTTTTTTCTCATAAATGAGCTGTTTAGCCATATTTAATCTGTGAACATTAGATTCCCATGACAACCTGTTAAAAATGCATATTTTGATACACTAAGTAGATCTGTGGTTGAGATTGGCATTGAGATCCACAGATTCTGCATTGCTTCCACTCTTTCACTGGTACTGAGGTTGTAGGTGCAAAGAACACACTTGGAACACAGTGATGGAAGCATTTTCTTATTAGGGTTCAGCACTGTATGGTTGCTGAGATTAAGATCATGGAAATAGATTTTGGAGGTTGAGTCCTGTTTTTGCCAGATACTTTTGGATTTTGAACACCTCCCCTTATCTTTCCCACCCTCAGTGTACACGTCTACCAAATGGGGGAAATGGTAATTGCATGTTGTGAAGATTAAATAACATCATCATCATTGTCATCGTTCAGTAACTGGGCTCTTCTGAAATATATGTGTGTGTGTAATTTATTATATATATTATTTTGTTTTATATATATACATGCTTATATAATTCATTGATATTGAATTTACACCTGTATGACCTTCTAAGTAGATATGTACATGTTTCTGGAAGAGTTGAGGCTAAAATGTTGATGATTGCATTTGGATGACAATGGAGGTTAGTTGCTTCAGAACACGAATCAACAAAGCGGGGTGGCTGGATTACAGGCCATGAAACCTGTGTAATACCAGATGTTCCATTCATGGCCCTTGCATTTAGGATACAGTGGAGTGTGGTCTTTTTGCACTACCATTAACTTGCCTCTTTTTATAAAATTATCTCATTAGCCTAGTACTTCACCTTTGCCTGTTTGTAAGGTATGTAATCTAATAATGTTGCCCCTTCATGGGGGAATAATGAAAGAAACTAAGTAGTATAGCTGAAGATATTTGTGAAAACTAGGTCTTGTGTGAGACCACAGTTGAATGAAGGAGAAATGACTGTCATTTTAGTTGTCAGTGTAACTAAAGTCATTCAAGGAATGCTAATTTTAATTGTGCTATTATAAATAAAGATGATTTGACCAAATAGTACACGTTTTGTTGTTTGTATTTGTTTTTGCAAATCAACCTCTTAAAAAACATTAAAGATGCACTGAGTAATCTTGGAATTTGAAATTTTAAGTCAATACCTAAAATTGTTGAATAAAGTTGCTGTTCATAATATCTTATTTGCTTGTGATTTCTGTCTTCTGCCAAAGTACAGTGTGGGTTTTGAAGAAGTCGTTTTGCTGTGTTCACTTTCAAATCATACACAAAGACACTAGAATTTTTTCCCCAAAAAGTGAAGGCTAACCTGGATTATTTTCCAGATCCTCGTTGTTCCAGGAAAGAAAGGAAAGAAAATGGTATTTTAGGTAAATACAGCAACTGATCATATGACATGCTGAGTTGATGGTGCCATGTTTGACCATGGATGTTTTCAGAGCTCTGTACTCTTGGTCTCATTACTTGAGATGATGCCTTAGCAGATACACATGAGATCATGGACCACTGTAATCAATGGTAGTTTGAATGCTTTGCTCATAAGTATGTATTCTCTGAGAGGAGCCTGAAAGTCCAAGTCCGTATACTACTCTTTCATATTTGCATGCAAGAATTACTTTGGGAACACATTTCTCTTTGGACTATGTTTGTATCTTTTGGGCTCAAAAAAATGCATCTGATTTAACTTGTTTCCTTAACTGAAATGCCTCCCTTTATGTGATCACCCACACTTTGTTTTCCTTCTTGGAGGCAACAGTATTTCTATATTGCTATGCCAGTTCTAGAGTTTCAATGGTCTCACTCATTATGTGATGCTATGATGTCATCAAACTTCATTCATGCGCTTATTCGTTCATTTAGCCATCCACTAACCTACTCTGTAAGCTTTGTAGGTCTTTCTTGTACAGAGGAGCCCTTCTAAGAATACAGAATGTGGAGTCAAATTCTCATGTATGTGAGAGCTCCTAAATGTCATCTAGGATATTTTTCCTTTCTTTCTTCTNCTTTCTTCCTTCCTTCCCCCTTCCTTCCTCTCTCGTTTCCTTCCTTCCTTCTTTTCTTTCTTCCTTTTCTCTCCCTCTTCCCCTCCTCCTTTTTCTTCATTTTCTGAGACAGACTCTCACTATGTAACCCTGCCTATCCTGTAACTCACTGTATAGACCAGGCTGGTCTCAAACTCACAGAAACCCACCTGTCTCTGCTTCTTTAGTGTTGGAATTAAAGCCATGTGTCACCACACCTGAATTCTTCATTTGTTTGTTTAGTATTGAGAGAATTCACCAGGACATTTACTCTTTCTAAATGAAAGTTAAAAGAGAATTAAAATTGTGTAGAGATCCAAGTTTTAAGGGGCTCCAACATTACATCCTAAGAAGCCCTTCTTGGTAAGAATACAAAAATCATGAACATAAATTGCCAGAACTCCACCCAGTGCCTTGGAAAAAATCTTTGCAATTAGGGCCCTGAAATGGAAACATCATTAGCCTCACAGTCAGTTTACTTGAGAATGAAAGCAGACCCCTGAACTCCCATCAAATGCACATCCATTCTTCGCTTCTATAGAAGAGAGATACTGCTGATAGAGCAGTAAAGCAAACAACAGACATGATTGAGCTATAACAGTTTTTTTTTGTGCAGCTAAGTCATCCATTAAAGGCAGCTGTCTTTTGTGTCTTCCCAGAATTGGCTCTGGGACATTGTTAGAAGGAAGACTCAAGGAGGAGGAAGGACTCGGGTCCTTCCGCTGTCAGCATAGGGTCGAGTCTACTTGTGATATACGGTAGGCTCTGATGTTCACAAACAATTCATGGAGAAGAGACATGTACATAAAGAACCACAGGGCCAAAGAGGATATTCTTCCCTTTTAGGAGGTAGGGAGACATGGAGTTGAGATCATTGCCAGCTGAGGAAATAGTAGCTTTCATGGCAAGGTAGCATTTCCCTGGGACTTTGATTGATGGGTGATATTTGCAAGTGTGGAAATGCTGTGAAACAGGGATCCCAGCAAAGGACCCAAGGCAAACTCAGAAGTGGGCTGCAGGATGACAAAAGAGATCCGTGTGGCTGAGATGCAGGGGCGTGAAACAGAAGTAGGAAAGGCCCCAATGCTAAGGACAGTGGGCAGGGATTTCCTTTATATTGCCTAGCAGGGAGGACAGTAGGGACTTTGAGGGACGATATTACAGTGTTTGGAGATGACTATAGCTCAGCCTGTCAACCTGCAGATGGATAAACTAGGACCCAGAAGAGGCAACAACTTCCTGTGACTGCAATGCTAGCTAGGACCTTTTCTTGGGTCTCTATTAGTGTCCTTTTGTTGTCACCAAGACATTATGCGTCAGGGCCAGTTGATAGCCCATTGTGTAGTCCACAAAAATGGCTTCATTATCATATAAAGGGAGAAAAAAGAGATAAGATGAAACATGCAGGTACTAGCTAAAGTACTAGGTATTTGAACACAAGTATCAATTTTCAAGTACTTTAAAATATATATTAATAAATGCACACATATATATGAAGCATATAAGCAATAAAATTTTCCAGTAGCAACATAAAATTTTCAAAGAGGTTAAATTAATTTTAATGACATATTTTATTTAAATGAGTAGATTCTACATATTGGCATTACCACATGTAATTGTAAGAAAGGAAAAAAATAACTTTTTCATCTATACTCTGAACTGGGTCCTCCATAATAAAAGACAGATTGATGAAAGAATAGCAAGCAAATGGATTTAATATAAGCTCTATGTGACACAGGAACCCTCCCAAGGAAATGAAAAACCAAAGAAGCAGTTAGAGTTGAACACTCATATAATAAATTGGACGAAGAAGAGCAAATTATGAAAAGCTGACAAGACAAGGGACTTGGGCCACGAGAGTTCATGGTGGAAAACTAATTAGGAAGATAGGGTTAGTTTAACAAGGTTTGTTTTCCTAGATTATTGTTTTCAACCTTGCCTTCCTGTCTCTGGTGTTGTGAACATAATTTTCTTTCTGATACAGCACTAGTTTTATCTCCTGCTTTTAGGAAGAAAAAGGGGTGCCCTTCCTGAACCTGCTGCAATTATTAAAGCCCTTTTTTTCTCAAAATAATTCTTATGCCAAAGTGGTCCATTTTAGGGTTGTATATCATGCATAATCAATGTAAAATATTACTATAATGAAATGTAGCACATATATTATGACTGCCTTACATAATTGTCGTGCATCTCTACTTAAACTGTCCACAATTTTAGAGTTCACAAGCTATGTGAAACTGCTGGGTATCATATTGGACAGCACAAATACAAAGCTCCATAGTGTGTGTGAAATTGTGGGATGCCCAGGGCTAGAGAGATGATTCCATGGGCAAAGCACTTTCTGTGCAAGAGTGAGGATTGAGTCTCGATCCCCAGAGCACATCTAAAGAGGGTTACAGTAGTACGGGTCCTAAAGTGAAATAGGAGACAAACTCACAGAGGTATGCATCAGTGAACTACAAGGGACTCTGTCTCAAACATGACAACCACTAAAAGTTGTGGTTGTGGCACACATGCAACTGTGAGTGCACGCATGCGCATACAGATACACACACACACGCAGAGAGAGAGAGAGAGAGAGAGAGAGAGAGAGAGATCCCAATAGCAGAAATAGCGAGATTTTCAATGTCCACTATGCCATTTCATATTGTAATTAGGTTCACCCATACCTCTTAGAGTTAGTGCTAAGAATCACAAGGAATAATTGAATGCATGGCAGCAAAGCCAGACTTTTGTGGGAACCACAATGTCCTTAAAATTTTCTAATCCAGGCTTGAAGAGAGGACCCATCTTTTATCTCCAGTAACCTACTCCTCCTTTCCTTTCTCACTGGCATCAATACTTTACTGGCAGTTGGCACAGTACATCACCCTAAAACACTTACATTTGATTTGCTTACATGGAATATTAGTTCTATGATCAGTGATAATGTCGGTCTTAAATAACTGGCTCCAGCTTCTTGTCTGCAATGATTATCATGTGAGTAGGGACACGGTCCTATGCCGCGGTGATTCATACACCAATGCTGCCACAGGTTACTCAGATAAATGTAGTTTTATCTCAGTAGATTTTTAGCCTTTTCCAGAATTCTGTTATTTGCCAGCCTGTGGTCCTCATTTTTGCATTTGTTTCTACATGCCTCCCAAGCACACACGTACCCTTAGTGAAAAATGTACTGCTCCTCGGGTTCCTTTTCTGACTCTTAACAGGGCTCAACAAATTCAAGCAAACCGACAGTGTCCATTTGTCCAGGAAGGTAATGGGATCTTTTCCTCAATAAGTTTTTTCAATCTAAGATTCGGGGTTCAATACCAAAAAATGGCTTCTAAAGAAGTACAAAGCCTGTTCTTTGACAGGAAGTAGCAAGGA
Source organism: Bramus lutescens (assembly GCA_001685075.1). Lineage (NCBI taxonomy): Eukaryota > Metazoa > Chordata > Mammalia > Rodentia > Cricetidae > Bramus > Bramus lutescens. The sequence continues at coordinate 14,706 of LOEQ01005688.1, forward strand.
GTGTTGATTTCCACCTATTTCTGCAGTCTCTTTCTGTTACAGATGCTTCCAGCCACCGTCTCTCTGAATGCATTCTTTTTTTTTCCAACTGCCTTGTCTATTTGTTTTGATATTGAGCAGAGCAGATTCTGGCCATCACTTATTCCATTCGCTCATTTATTAAAGCCATTCAGTTTGAAATGGTTCGCTTACATCCAGCCGAGAAAACAAAGTCACAGTCAAGTTTTCCAAATGAAATCCCAATCCAGCCTGCATACCAACCCTGGAAGGTACAGCCGAAGGAAGGGAAGATATTTAATTCTGATTGGAGCTATGTGGGTAGGAAGGTGAAGGGAGGGAGGGCTTTAATGTGTTCTGGACTTTGGATAACTGAGACTAACAGCTATTGCAGGGAGATGCAGCCTGAAGGGCTCTTGGCTACCTGAGGGACCTCTAAATTGGGTCCTTTATTCTGATGTAGAAATGGTTTTCTGGATGATTCAGATTGAAGCCAAATTAGTGATCAATTATCTAGACGGAAGGAATGTCTAGATGTCCTGAGCAGCACAGGCTGCTCAAAAGGGAAAGTCACCCTTGAGGTCTTCACAATGGCTGTGTAGATGGTACTGTGGCTTTGTTGTTATACTGAGCAAAAGTTGGCATATACAAGGTTCAAATAAGTAGGATTTAAAAATTAAGTCACAGTACATGGAATTGTTTAAAGCTTATATCAAATCATTCTCTTTTATAAATGAATGGTTTTTGGAGGTACATTGTTTAGATTTAGGCTTGAGATAGAAATGTCTGTTTTCTTTTGCAATTACGTTTATTTGTGTGTGTGTGTATATAGACTTGTGGTCACATGTGTTCCATGGCAGGCATGCAGACACTCAGGGATCAAATCCAGGCCATTAGCCAGCTCCTATACATTCTTAGTGATCTCACAGGTCCAGTTAGTAGATGTAGCAGTCTTGCTTGAGATGCCTTTAGGGGAAACAAACATTATCTCTGTAGGTGATTTTGACTTTAACAATCTGTGGACGTTTCTTGACTCTCGGTGAGATGAATGCAAACTAGGTCCTAGGTAAGAGGCATTTCTCCTTTCCGGTGCTTGTTTAGGATAACACCCTCCCCCATCCTGTTTTTCTCTATACATAGACATGCTGAGGACCCCTGTTGCAAACACCTGGGATGTTGAACAAGCTGAGTCTTCTCTGGTTTGCTCCCACATGTGGCAGGCCCAAGTGTGAATTGTCATCCCTGATAGCAGTGAGCCCCTCTCAGCTAATAACAAAAGATGACGGAGTGTTGAACTCTACAGACTCTCCCGGATGCCTCATTGGACTGAGATCCAGTTGGCCACTGCAGTTACTTGCTAATTAGCATTGCTTTTAATGAACTCTTTCTCTTGTCCCCACTTTCCACCTTCTCAGAGCTCCCCATATCATCCTCCAAACAGGATTCGCCCAACTCTGCTTCTAGGAAACGCAGCCTATGTAGTCTGCCCCTGCCAGTCTTGCTTAGAAGCAGCTAACGGCCAGATGTCATGGTACCCGCCTGTAATCTCAGCACTGAGAGTGGGTATCAGCATAGTTACATAATGAGTTGGGCTACACCGTGTGTTCTAGGCCAGCCTTGGCTGCAGTGTGAGATTCTGTCTCAGAGAAAAAGAAGAAAGGAAGAGGAGGCAGGAGAGAGGGGAGGAGGAGGATAGATGATAGGAAAGATGGGAAAAAATGCTTTATGTTGATAAACATCCAAATGGTCAGTTACGATCATGAGCTAACCCAGGGAGATTGATATTCTGAATGGAGAATCTTTTCTCTAAATCCCTTTCATCAGAAGGATCCAATGGTAGGCTTACTTTTTGTCTGGGTAGATCCAATTTTCTCCTTTTATCTCCTGTACTTGTATGGCATTCTCTCTGCTGTGAGTTCTACTGCCTCCAGCTAATGATAGCACAATATTTGCTATTCGTCCCTCGATGTGGGCACTCTTGGAATTGCTTAACTCAGACTGACCTATTTTGAGGGGAAATTGTGGTCTGCATTCAGGAAAAACAATGATTTGTAGCTTTTCACAGAGCTTGGTTTCTGTTTTGGAGAGCCCACCCAGTACTGAACTCAGATGAGCTTTCTCTAACATGTTTCTTAGTCTTTTTATTTTTTTAATTTTTATTAAAAATTTCCACCTCCTCCCCTCCTCCCATTTC
>LOEQ01005688.1:22275-32903 GCA_001685075.1 Bramus lutescens
GGGATTGAACCCAGATCCTTTGGAAGAGCAGCCAGTGCTCTTACCTCCTGAGCCTACACCATTCCTGGTTACCCAAATATTTTAAACAAGGGACCCTATAATTCAATTCCAGAGAAAGATTATAGAAAAAACCTATACACGTTCAGTAGCATTTTATTCTTGGCTCTAAAACCCTTTCATCCTGCTTGGATCTTATAGAAGTTAAGCATTCAGCAGTCAAAGTACAAGCCATGTATGAAGATCACATGATAAGATACTAATTCTCATACAAACCATCCTATGTATTCATATCTGGGATAATGCTGCCAACAAAAAAAATCTGACATGAGAAATTTCTTCGTTTGGCCTTTGTATTCAGTAGTATTATAAATAAATAAACCGATGAACATGTTCCTGTGAGTGAGACAGATTGTAACAAATCATTTTTCTATCAAGACGATCTTTAGCAGGAAACAGTAAGACACACACACACACACACACACACTTCTCATTGTTATCTAATATCTGACGGAAGTAACTCAAGGTAGAAAAGGTTATTTTAGCTCAAGGTTTCGTCTATTATGCCAGTCCTGGGATAGGACTACCGATAGTGGCAGGCACATAAGACAGCAGTTCCTCACATATTGACAGAATCAGCAGGGCCAAGGTGTAATGTGAAAAAGACACACCCATTAAGGCCCTCTTCTACGAACTAGGTCTCAGGTCTCTGAGGGTCTATAATGTCCCACCCATAGAAGCAGTATTCAAACACATGAACCTGGAGTGGGATAGACCTTTGGACATATCATATAATCATATAACACACACACACCCAGAGTATTGCTGACATGCATATCAGATGTATATCAGAGTAATTGTTTGCATTCTGGAAGGATTATTGTTTGGTATTACATTCTCAGCATTATTTTCCTCTTAATCATGCATATGTGTATAACGTATCTGTACACATTTCATTATGAATACATGTATGCATATATTAGTCAATATATATGACTATATATATACATATAATTCAAGCCAGTTTCCTCATGTAAAACATGAATAGGGCCCTCATTGTGACAGTGTACATTCTGTTCCCAAACTGAGGTACTGAATTATATTCTCTGAAAAGTCCCTTTGAACTCTGTGACTTTTGTGATGTTTTCATAAGCTTTAGTAAGCAGACTACTTACTTTTAAAATAGGATTGCCATTTTGTGTTGAGCAGCATGTTGGGATATGTGTACCAGCTTCTCTACACTTTTCACTCCAATATGAAGAATTTCACTTTTACTCCTTGGATAAAATTTCTCATAGATTGTTACTTTTGGGTCATTGTTAGGGAATGTGTTATTATATAGACACTGTCTAGAATGAGTTGGTTGGAAAACTAATGAATTATAGTGGTTTCAGAAAGCCAAGTGTTCTATTTGGGTGGCCTCTAAACAATGAAATCAAAAGCTTCATTGATATGGTTTTCATTGTATTAATACAAAGAATATGGTGGTGCCATTTGGGGCATTACACAACTTTGATGAACTTTACTGCTGGGAACCTGGATCCTGTATGTCAAACTCCTTGCTGGACATATTGGTTCTCGCTTGACCTAGGTCAAGAACACTAGGGAGAATGGGTTATTTTCACATGATCTCTTGCTTTTCAATTGACGCAGGATATGTAAATATGCCCATCTACATTATTTGCTCATTTACCATTGTTCACTTATTCAATATTTACCGTGTTTACCACACTCATCCTTAAGAAGATGATTGTGGTAAGGGTGGAGGACTAGGGAGAAGACAGACCATTAAGGAGAGAACACTATGATGTGGACTCCATGAGGAGAGACAAGTTGGTTTGGTGCTAATAGATCATAAAGACTAGCGACAAAGGAGAACCACAAAGCCCAAAGGATTGAGCGAAGGATAATATTGATTGCTACCTGACAGTATATAGAATCACCTAGGGGAAAACCTTCTAGACATATCTGTCAAGTATTCTCTAGATTGGATTATTTAAGGTGGGAAAAAAGAACTTTAACCATCAGTGACACCATTCCAGGTCCTGGGGTCATAGAATGAATAAACCAGAAAGTGACCTGAGAACCAGCGTTCATCTCCCTCTTCTTCATAGCAATTCCATTAACTATCTCAAGTTATGAATTCTCCAGCAGAGCAGACTGTACTTAGAAGTATGAGTCAAAATAAATACTGTCTTCTTTAAGTCTATTTTATCATGTATTTGGTCACAACAGTAAGACACGTAGCTGCCATCTATTGAAAAACATGCCGACCTGTGACAAAATCCAAGTTTTAGATGCTAACAATAGGGATGTCCTCACTTGTCTCTCTTCTCACAGAATTAATTTTTTAGGACTCATGGTGTCCCTTTGAACAGTAACTTCCTTAAGACCGAGTTGTGGCACACACAATATGAATACCATGCTGTTCAAATACTGAACAAACTCAAAATCCTATGAACAGAGAAGAAAGGGAACCTAGCCATGGACAAGCCACCCAAGAGTATGTTCTAAAACTACCATCACCCCTCACCTAGAGAAGTGAGACTTCCTTAAGATGGAGTTGGTACTGAAAATGAAGCAGGGGGTGCAGGGGATCGCTTTCTGAAACAGCAGATGTTTCCATCCAAATTATTCCCCTGTTTAAAAATAATGCTAACATAGAAAATAAAAATAAAAAAATGTCAATGTTTGGGCATCTTGACTGGAGTTTTGGTCATAATTATCAAATATAATATCATAGAGATGCACAATTTCTGCTCCCTGGTACCCAAAGGAAGCAATGTGGAAGTCCTACTGTTCTAGGAAAACTCTTTGGCATCCAAATTTATCTCAGTATTTTAATTGTACGCAGGATTCCCCCTTCTTTCTTGAGAATTCATCTATGCTAAGAGGGCACGTTTCCATTAGATTCCAGAACAGTCTTCCTTGGTGATGAATAAAGAATACTGAGCAGAATACACTGTGCTTTATCAGCTGACTTGGAAAAGCATTTATTTCTATTAGGGTTGAGTGAGTAACACATTCCCCCCTCATTTAAAAAAGAGTATTTCACTAATTTCTTATCCATGGAGTAGTTTAGTCACACACATTGGTGTTTGCCTTCTTCTGAATCTTTGAGGAAAGCCTGGGCACCAGAGATGTTGGCTAGTATACCACAGCAATTCTGATCCTAATTTTAACAGACAAGTATCTTCGGATGTGTGCCCAGTGGTGACGCCTTGAGGGTGTGTTTGGAGAGGAACTGATTGAACACAGTTCTGGGAAGACCTCGGTAAGCAGGGTAGATGGTTATAAAGTTGTTTGTTATTTTCTCAGTTTCCCAAGTAGGTCAATTGGATGATGTACAAAAGAGGAGAAATTCTTCATCCAGTCCATGAGAAGACTCAAGTTAACATTGAATGAACCCAAGTTCTCATTGAAGATGTGGTGATGACCTTCAGCCAAGACTCAACTATGATATCTAGAACATTTCCTAAGAGAAGTTTAAAAGTAACATGTACCCTCATGCCTTGATAAGGAGACCCTGAAATTAATTGACATAATGAAGAGTTGGGAGATAGTAGAAATTGCTCATGTCTGTGTATTATATGCATGTAATAGAAACCCTTCGGGGAGGAGGGAATACTTGTAGACACCAGAGGGGGAAGTCAGGGGGCTTGCTCTATCATTCTCAGATTTAATTCCTCGAGGTAGTGTCTTTCATTGAAACAAGAGCATGGTTGTCAACAAGAAGCCCCAGAGATCCTAGCATCTTCACTTGGCTACCCCACTGCCCTGGTGTTACAGGCACTCATAGCCATAACCAACTTTTTACATGAGTACTGAGTATTCCAGCTCAGTCCTCAAGTTTATGAAACAAATGTTGTTAGCCACGGAGCCAACTCCTCAGCACCCATATTTTGATATGAAAAAGGAGGCAACCTTCTTGAATTCTTTCAAGTTCAGCATGCCCAGACATGGGAGCTGCTTGTGCCAGCCAACAAATAGTAGCTCTTCCCTCAGGAAAATCGAGTGGTTGTCAGTGTTAGCATTAGCAAGACAGAACTATCACTCACTGACTTCCTGCTGAACAGCAACTGAGGTGATAACGAATTTACCAACTGCCTGATTTAATCTGATCCTCACTCTGAATGGGATTCAGGTAATGACTCAAGACTTAATTTTATTCAAGTGGGAAGATGCATGTGTATCTTATATGACACTGCTTGGTGTGATCTCATATTGACTTTCCCCACTCTACTGCCCTTCAGACTCACAGGTGCATACACACAACCTCATATTTCACAGAGAAATTGAAGGAAAAATTCCCCTTAAACACATCAAGATGGGCTCTTTACTTTGTTACATCTTGTTTTGGAAAAAGTAGCCTCTGTTTTATGATGCTAAGATTCCCCCTGATTCTCTTCCCACCATCTTATGACTTTACTTATCATGTCTTTTCCCCAATGCATAATCTTTCTAGCTCCCTGTATTCCCACGGCTGGTCAACATGCTTGAACTACTTCTTTCAGTAGAAAAGAAAAGCCTTTTAGATTTGCCTGTTCCTTTGTTACACAGCATCTGAAAGTTTTTTTTTTAACCAAGTTGCTAATTTAACAAGTCCAGAGGCCAGCTTTTTATCTTTCTGTTCCTTGAACCCCATCTTAATGCCTGTCCTTTGCTAAGTCTAGAAACTTTCTGTCTTTTTGATTTCTCGCTCCTTGCTTGACCTTCATTTCCCTTGGACTCTTAGTGTTGTTCTTTGCTGGATTAGTCTGTAAATCATTCTTTTTGTCTTTTGGGTTCTCCAATCTTAACTTCATCTTCCTTTTCCTTGGACTCTCATGGTTTTCTTTCCTGGAATGATTCCCCAAAGGATTGTTCATGGCTCCCTTTAGGGTCTCATAGTAGATTCTCTCTTGGGTAGATCTTATTCGTCCTAGCTTAAGATGTCATTTATATGCTAATTGCTCTAGAAATTTTGGCACTGGATTTCCTCCTACTTTCCACATTTATGTTTGAAAATTCAGGGCATTATCTAATATAGATAACCCACAGTAATATCAGCACAAAGTTGGTCAAGTTTAATAAGTGTTGTTAAAGGGACATATATCGTTGTGTGCATGCATGGTGTACCTATTTGAGTATGTCATGTAAGTGCAGGTGCTCTCAGAGCCCAGAGGCTTCTTATCCCCTGGAATTGGAGTTGTAAGTGCTTGTGAGCCACCTGAATTTAACTTGGATCCTCTACAAAAGCAGTATGTTTTCTTAACTCTTCAGCTATCTCTCTTGCCATAGTTCTCCCCCCGCCCCGGTCTCGTTTTTCTTCTTCTTCGGCCATTTCAAGACAAGGTCTCATGAAGGCTGCATGTTATGTAGAAGAAGATGGGCTTTAACTCTTGATCCTTCTACCTCCAGCTCTGGAGTGTTAGAATCACAGGCGTGTGCCATCGCATCCAATTCTATCTAGGATAGCGCTTTGTGAATGCATTCTACCAGTTGCTCCAGATCCCTGGCCTTGCTTCTTATAGCTTATACTCTGAAAGTCAGTCAGTGTGACAGAGCTCACCCAGTTCTCTCAACAGGCATCAGTTATTCTCAAGTTTAGGCTGTACTGATCACTTCTTACTTCTCCCTTGGGCATTTATCCCGAGTCTCCTTCCCTCCTGATGGCACTCACTTTTTCTTGCTGCTGGAGCTCACTGCACCCTCCTCAGTCTGAATACCAGCAGCATTCTAAGGCAACATATCACTACATTATTCTAAGAGCTACTTCCCTAAGCCACACTTAATATTTTACTTCTCTGTCCCCCAAAAAACCTCTTTGTGTTTTCTCTTGCCTAGGGAATAAAACATTCCTAGGTCTTTCTTTGTCAAAAAAAAAGTGTGCTTTCAGAAAGTACGAATACAACTGGAGATTAGCAGGTTAGGTGTATGGTCCATTTCCAACGATGGAGAACATAGGCCACAGAGAATCGTGGGGTGTCTCAGGAAAAAAGCATTGCAAAAGATAGATTCAGAGCTGGGGATAAATGAATGATAGAAAGTTCAAACAAATAGGGATGGGCTCTAGATTGGGATATTTTAGCGAGTAGGGGCTGTTTCATCTTATAGACAGGATTAACAAATAGACCTATAAATCTTATCTATAAGGAGGAGAAATGAATCAAGGCCAGTGTTCAGTGTAGAAGCAGCAGTCACCCATTTTAGCAGGTTAGGGTGATCTTTGCACATTTGTGTGGTTTGGACAATGTTCTTGCTGATTTTGATCAGGACGTCAGTGTGCTGTTGTTTGTCTTGATCCACTAAGGAAATGAATCATCTTGTCTGATGCTGATGTGTAAATATGTTCATGTTCACTAGAAGAGCAGTCCCAGCAGGAAGTGCCCAGAGCTCTGGATGTCAGGGACTGCTTTCTTCTTCCCACTCTTTTCCACTGGATGAGTTCCAGTGGACTCTTTCTGGCATCCTCTAGATCCTTGACACAGTCTCTTCTGCGTTTCTCCCTGGTTTCCACCCTGTCTTAGTTCCTTTTTCATTGCTCTGAAAAGATACCATGGCCGAAGCAACTTAGAGAAGAAGGAGTTCATTTGGGGCTTAGTGATTCAGAGAGCTAGAGTTCTGGGCCAAAAGTGGGAGCACAGAGGCATGCAGGCATGGCACTGGAGCAGTAGTCACTGAGAGCTTACATCTTGAGACACAAACATGAGGCAGAGTGGTAGCTGCTAATGGAAGGAATCTTTGGACACCTTAAAGCCTGCCTGCCCTGATATACCTTCTCGAAAAAGGTCATACCTCCTAATCCTTCCCCAAAAGTCTCACTTTGGGACCAAGTATTCAAATATAGGAGCCTATGGGGGCTGCTCTCATTTTAACCACCATGTATCCTGTACTTTATCATGCTGAAAGTCTCATCACTCTATCACATTGCCTTTTACCTTGCACTATCCTGAGTTATCACTTCTCCCAACAAATAACTCGCTAGCTAGACAATTTTAAGCAAGCTATTTATATTGTACTTAGCTCAGTTTGCTTATCTCTGAAATGGAAATCAGTGTTATTGTGGAGGTTACTGTGAACTATTGGATACTTATAATTTTACGTCTGACATATTAAATCAAGAATATTGTCCCATATTATTGATGTATTTGGACAGTGTTGTCTTCCATTATTGCTATTTTACTAATAAAGTGCCATGGATGAATTCACTGCCTGCTTTGCAAAATGGTAGTAGAAAGATATTTGGTATTTTGGTATTTTGCTTCCCTTTTATTGTTTATGTGTGTGTATTACCTGATCTTCACTTGACTCTCTATATTATACATGAATTTTCTTCACTATTCAGTCATACTGAAGTCAGAAGTTGCAGAGTTATTAGCTTGTCTGATAAGGAGAACACACACACACACACACACACACAAACTGAGATCTAAACCTTGAATCAGGCTCCTCTCATTCCTGAACCAATCCTTTTCAAATTGGTAATGATAGTGTCGAGGACTACCTTTTCATATGTACTGTTATAGACAAATCATACTTTCAAGATTGTGAAGTTTCTTATACATTTGTGGAAAATACTGTGATGATCCCATTTTAGTATAATTCAGCATAACCGAGAGAACTGAGCACAACTTTGAATCAATCATATGGATGTAAGTCAAGGATAAAGAGAAGCTTCTGTGTGCATGACCATATATACAGTTTTACTTCCATATCTTACTATTCTACCATGAGATGTAGAATACCATTCTTGATGACATCTTCCAGTAACTAGAAATACATATTTTTCTCTCCACGAGTGTCTATGTCTGCTAGGATTACTGAGCATTACCCTATACTTAATGGGAATTGTAGCTCTATTTTTGGCCAATCTGAGTGTATACTCGCATAATGTTGAAACATTTAGGCTAAGCGTTGTGCTTGCAATGATAAGAATATAGAATATAAGAAACATGGATGGAGAGAAATAATAGGATTTCTACAGAGAGGCTGCTCTGGAAAATAGATCCACTTAAGTGGAGTTTATTTGTAGTGTTGCAGTTGGTATCTGATGTAAATTACTGCCTGGAGAAGAGGAACAGTTGGAAATCCAACTCATCTTGAAAACCAGAATATAAATATGCAAATAGTTCATTCTTTGAAACGACAAGAGAGAATTATACCTTAATTTGCTAGTGGTATCACTGTCCATTCTAATACACATTGAAACCCTCGATTCTTTCTACATTGATTTGATTCTTCTACTTTCTTTAAATTGTTCTTGTTATGAGTGGCTGCTGTTGTGCAAGAAAGACTAATAAATTAGGATCGACTGCCTTGTGTTGCATAAGGCTAGGCTGCTGACTTCAGAATTGATATTAAATAATATGTTTGAATTTAGGGCCTGCCAGCTGCTCTACTTTTTAAATATCTCTGCTTTGAGAACTCCTGTGGTAATATTTATAAATCTGTGTAATACTTTATTAATAATTGTGCTATGAATTAAGTGTTTCTACAATTGTAACGTATATTTAAAAACATAGAGATTATTACAAACCTTGTTGTGCTCCATACATAAAGTTGATTTAGCATTGTATGGATTTGTCAATAAATTTCTATTTCAATAGTCTCTTGGAGAAGAATAATAAAGAAGCCCTTAAAGTGGTGTCATGGGCTTCTGGAAAGCACAGGCTAATAAGTCTGCAGATCTGGGGTGGGGCTCCAGTGTTGAAACAGAGAGCAAAGGAAAGTCCATTTGAACTGTCAAGTTTGCTCTTCACGTTAGAGTTTTGTGAACCCCTTGTCTCTCTCTTGTTTCCCTTCAGGATTGCATTCTCTTTTTCAAATAGGCTATTTCCCAACTACTCTGTTGTAAACAGACATTAGTGGTAGGGTTGAGAAGGCATTCTGTTTGAAAGACTTGAAGTGAAGCCCAGGAATTATGGAATCCATTAGAGTAAGCTGTGAAGTCCACAATAGCACTAAGATACCCTGAGAGGTGTAATGTGTAATGTGCAGGCCTTTAATCATTTCACTAGAAAGGTAGCGCCAGGTCAGTCTCTGAGTTTGGACCCAATCTAGTCTACATAACAACTTTCAGGTCAACTATGGTTATGTAGTGAGATTCTTTCTTCTATTAAAAAAAGGAAAATGTTGCTTTGATATTTTGTTTGTTTTGTAAGGACAGAGTCTGACTATGGTGCCGCAAGTCTTTAATCCCAGCCCTGGGGAGGCAGAGGCAAGGGTACTCTGTGAGTTTGAGGTCAGCTTGGTCTACAGAGCGAGTGCCAGGACAAACTCCAAAGCTATGCAGAAAAATTCTGCACATTTGAGAAAAATCTCAAACAACAACAAAATACAGCTTTGAAATGCAAGTGTCACAATAAGAGAAAACAAATGGTATGGTGATTAAACTTGTTCATCATCGGGAATATAATGTAAATATAAACTACTCCAGCAAAATTTAGCTAAAACCCGTAACTGATAAACACACACAGAGGGAGGAGAAAGGAGGTCAAAGAGAGAGCATTGTAATGGGTGTTTCGTATATATATCACACACACACAGACACACACACACATTACTTGGAGTCTTTTAACTGTGTGTATGTGTGTGTGTGTGATGTCTCTCTCTCTCTCTCTCTCTCTCTCTGAGAGAGACAGAGAGACAGAGAGAAAGGTTGATTGATTTTGTAGAATAGTGGGTTATCCTTTTGCCCTTGATTTAATTTCTGACTCTAAGAGAGGATTTTCCCCACTAGATAAGGTACCTCCACCAGAGAAATGATCATATCCCCCTAGTTAATCCTCACTCCCCGATGCAGTCTGTGGTAAACATCCTTTCATGAATAAGCAGATACAAAAGGCTGGGTGATAGCCCTAATGAGGCATTGGGTCTTCAAATGTATAATGTGAGAATCAGAATTGGTGCTCAGCCTGAGTACAAATTGGCCTCCTAAGGGAGGAACCCTGTTAATCAACTTCATGAAACTGAAGTATAAATTTACATAACTCATTTATTTATGTAAACATGAGGAGGTTATTTATATAGATTTCTACTGAAGTGCCATTGTATGACTTGAACATAAAAATATACCGTCCTCATATAGGATGAGATTCTCACTTTCTTCTGTCAATATTTATTTTCCCTATTGGTAAAGTTGTGAGGAGCCAAATTATAATCAGTCTTCCAGATTGTATAAATCTAATGAGAACTTTGCAATCAGTTGGAGGTTCATATCAATTTGACCTGCCCCCTGCTCCCTGCAGAGAAGCTGGAGGAGAACCCAAATAATCAAAAGGCCATCTCTGTGCAACTGGAATCTGAATGAGGCTTATTTGCAGCATCACGTGAACATTTAATTGCACCAGGCTCTTTAGTTATGGATATACAACAGGGACCTGGTCATCTTTGCAGGATGATAGTTGCCATACAGCAGAGTTGTATGAGACTTGGATGCTTCCTGACTCATCTGGCTTGCTATGTACCACCCTAAACTGTTCCGTGGTTTCTCTAGTCGCTGTGAACTTGTCTTCGGCTGCGGTAAACCTTTGAAAAAGAGTTGTTAACAGACTCTGGGAATTTTCATGAAGGCCAAATGTAGTAATGAGGGGAGCGGGCCCTGCTTTTCGTCCCGCCCGGCTCCCGCACGGCTAGCTTATACCCCGAAA
>LOEQ01005688.1:50292-64054 GCA_001685075.1 Bramus lutescens
CTAGCCGTGCGGGAGCCGGGCAGGACGAAAAGCAGGCCTGCTCCCCTTTCACTAGAGCCACACTGAGCTTTCCCAGTTGAAAGATACTTTATGGATTATTTTCTAAGTTGGCAATTATCTCTCAGCTCCTAAGAGTGTTATTCTACTAGCTTATGATTTCCATTGTGGAGAAATCCACTTCAAGTATAACTTTGTATTTCTTTTGAAGATCCTATCTCTTTCTTTTACTCTGAATAATTTCAGCAATATGTATAATATGTACATTTTTAGATATTCATTTCATTTATGCCCTTTGGTATGTTCTTTTATTGATATAGTTTCAGAAACTTAATCTAAAAATCGCAAACTTGAAATGCTCCAAAGTCTAAAACATTCTGAACAGTGTGCCGCAAGTAAAAAATTCCATGTCACAGTCTTCGTTACGTGACCAAACTTTCAAAATATTGTATTCGATCTGTATATACAGGTGTGTCTAAGACATATAGAATTTCATGATTAGAATTCTTCCCACACTTAGGATATCTCATTATATAGATTTAGATTCCTGCCACCTCCTTCAAATCATAATCAAAACATATCTTGGTCTAAAATGTTTCAGATAGAGAATGGTTAATCAGCACTCTCTGCTTTCCATTAGTTTGCATGTACTTCTTGAGACTATGGTCTTACGTGTCATATCAGGGTAGAATATTGTTTCTTCATGTTTTGCCTCTGCAGAGAATTCTAGTAAATGTAAGCTAAATCCTTGAGCTAGGTAGCTTAATTGTCTAGTAAATGTAGGTGCATTTTTATAGCTGTCTTAGTGTTTTATTGAAGAGAAACCATGACTATGGCAACTTTTATAAAGGAACACATTTAATTGGGGTGGCTTACAGTTCAGTGGTTCAGTTTGCTATTGTCATAGTGAAAAGTGTAGCAGTATGCAGGCAGACATGATGCTGGCAAAGAATCTGAGAGTTCTACATCTTAATCCACAAGCAGTAGGAAATGGTCCATTGAACTGAGCATTTGTGAGAGCACACTTCCTCCAACAAGACCACACCTACTCCAATAAGGCCACATCTACTAATAGTGCCCCTCCCTTTGGGGAACATTTTGTTTTAAACCACCACAGTATCTTTAACCTATCCTTCTATATTTAACCAATGTATCGTTTCTCTGCGCTACAGTCTTGATTATTTCTATGGACTGATTTTTCAGTTCACCAGTTCTTTATTGAGCACTCTCTAATTTGTATTAAATCTAGTATGGATATTTTCATTCATATAATTCATATTTGTTTCTTTTTTCCCAAAATATGTTCCACGTTACACGAATTTCTGTAGTTTCCTCTTCCTGATCAATTCAAGATTTCGAAAAAACAAAGGTTTCTACTTGCTTAGTTATTTTTATCCAGAAAACTGATGAATAATTTATCACTGGAAATAGGTTGCTTTTGCTTTATGCATTTCTTTCATCTTTGGTAGGGGCAGCAGTATTAGGCCCTTGATTTCTTCATCCTAATCACAGACTATCTGAAATTATTATTTATGCTTTTAAGAAACCAAATATTTTCCTATGTTGGCCTTACTCGGTAAAGTAACTCTGCCTCCCCACAGTGTGGTATCTCACACCAAAGAGCCATCAGTGATAACTGAGGATGTGGCCAGTATGCAAGCAGAAAAGAAAAGGAGGAAGTCCAGGGTTAGGGTTCTGGCAGAGGATGTTAGATAAGGTTGTTTGTTTGTTTGTTTGTTCTTTGTGAAGTGAGGTATAGAAGATGAATGAAATCCTTGAGTAGGACACATCACCAACAATGGGAAGGCTGATTCCTGAAAATCCTTTGATTTTTCTTTGACGTGGTCAAGGAATAAAAGCCAGAAAAATCACTGAGAAGTTAAAACAAATTTAAAATTGCAGCATTAAAAAGTTGTAATCCTGGGATAGAAATATGGTTCAGTGGTAAGAGCACACACTGCTTTTGCACAGGGCCCTAGTTCAAGTGTTCAACTCCCAAATCTCAGATTAGGCTCACAACTGCCTGTAACTCCAGCTCCATGTGATCTGATACTCCTCTCATCTCCTCTTCCTTATCCTAAACACACACAGTTAACACACAGTTACGTGCATACACACACACACAGAGAGAGAGAGAGAGAGAGAGAGAGAACAGGTAAGTAATAATTTAAAAATGTTAACATGGTTTAAAAACTGGAATTCAGGAGGTGGTTAAGAGCACTTCAGTGGCTAAGGACGCAGGCTTTTCTTCCAGAGGACCCACGTTCAATCTCTAGCACCTGTGAGGTAGCTAACAACTACCCTCAACTCCAGTTCCAGGGAATCAAATGTCTTCGTCTGGCCTCTGTAGGCATGAATGCATTTAGTACATAGACATACATGCAGGAAAAAATCATACACATAAAATAAAAAATAAACTCATCATAAAACAAAAAAATCAGAACCCACTGAGCTCTTTGCACTCTGAGAACAAGGAGACGTTAAAAGGATGGAGCATGGAACATGTGTGATCGGGTGGATTGGTAATAGCCTTTGAGAAAACAAATTCCAAAGTTGTTACAAGGCAGAACTCCTGAGACGGACAGAATGACAAATGGAAGATTTGTAGTTTTAGGGCTGAAGCACCGAGATAGCAGCATCCTGATGCGATTGTGTTACAGGCTGGCAAACAATGGCCTGCAGGGCAAATCTAGGCCACTGCATATTTCTGTAAATGTTTTATTAGAATATAGTTGTGCCTTATTCTCAAGCTTGCTCGCTACAGCAATCCTGGGCATGGTGGTATGTGCCTGAAATTGCAACAGGTGTAAGACAGAAGCAGGAGGATTAAAAGTTCAAGGGCACTTCTCTGGGTCTGTGGATTATAGCGTGGTTATCCTTCACAGTTAATATCCACTTACGAGTGAGTACATGCTGCTTTTGTCTTCCTGGGCCTGGGTTACCTCACTCAGGATGATTTCTTCTAGTTCCATCAATTTGCCTTCAAACTTCCTGATGACATTGCTTTTAACAGCTGAGTAAGTCTCTGTTGTGTAAATGCACCACATTTCTTTTATCCATTCTTCAGTTAAGGGACATCTGGGTTGTTTCCAGGTTCTGGCTATTATGAATAAGGCTGCTACGAACATAGCTGAACAAGTGTCCTTGAACATCCTGTAATGAGGAACCCAAGGGGGATGCATGGATCTCCCTGGTAAGGAAAATAGAAGAGATCTCTTGGGTGGTCTAGGAATGGGTGGGGATGGAAATTTGAGGGATTGGATTTGAGGGGTGGGTGGAGGAGAGAGTACTGAAAGAGATGACTGGAAAGGGGGTGCTTTTTAGGGTCAGATAGAAACCTGGTGCAAGGGAAACTCACTCAAATCTACAAGGATTGACCGCAGCAAAGACTCCCAGCAATAATGGATACATAGTCTCAACTGACCATCTCCTGTGATCACACTGGTGCCTACTCACTCCAATTGTCATCAGAGAGGCTTCATCCAGTAACTGCTGAAAACAGATGCAGAGACCCACAGACAAACAGTAGGCTGAGCCCAGGGAATCCTGCTGAAGAGAGGGAAGAAGGATTGTAGGGTCCAGAGGGGTTGTCATGACAAGAAAACCCACATATATAACTAAGGAGGCTCACAGGAGCTCCCAGAGACTGAAACCACAAACAGGGAGCCTGCATGGGCCTGACCTAAGCCCTCTGCATATGTGCGAAAGTTGTGTAGCTTGGTTTACTTGTGGGACTCCTAACAATGGGAGCAGAGCCTGACCCTAATGCTTCGGCTGGCTCTTGAGAACCTATTCCTCATACTGGGTTGCCTTGCCCAGCCGGAATACAAGATGTGCTTATTTTTGCTGCAACTCGTTATGCCATGGTTTGTTGACAGCACTTTCTGAAAAGAAACAGAGGAGGAGTGGATTGCAGGGACAAGGGGAGAAGAGAGAGGGGAAACTGTAGTGAGATGTAAAATTAAGAAAAAAGAAGTTAAAGGTCAGCCCAGGCCACATAAAACATGATCTCCCCAAAATCAAAACAAAAAATGCAAAAGGAGCAGGAGAAAAGAGATGGAAGACAATGAGGAGAAAGGGTAGTTGTGATAAGGCTGTATGACATACAAAGCAAATATTTTAAGATATGTAGTAGCTTATCTATCCTTTACATAAAATTGCTGATCACTGAGCTATATAGGTGATAAATGTTTTGCCAGCTTCATCTCAGTAGCAGAGGGGCTGGAGAAATGCCTCAGGGGTTTAGAGCGCTTGTTGCTCTTGCAAAGGACTTAGGTTCAATTCCTAGCACCTGCATGGCAGCTCACAATCATCTGTAATTCCAATACCAGGGACTCCAACACCCTCTCCTGAACCCAGGAAGAATTGGAAGGCTCAAGACCAAGGCTCGGAATTTTTTTTTCTCTGTGTAAATTACATAGTGCAGTGAAAAAAACAAACCTGCAGCCCTTTGAAAGTGTAAAGCTTGTGGGCTTTTTCCTCTTCTTTCCATTTTATAACCAGTTTCTTTTAGCTTACTAGGTGGGTGATGGTAGTGTTCATGGTGGTCACGTATTGAAGTTCTCTTTGTATTATGTAAATCTTATCCCTGACTTTGACTTCCCATTTGTTTTTTATTTCTGTGTTCTTCTCAAGATCACTGAAGTTTTCAAAATTCCCTGCTCTCCAAAAGTTAAAATAAAGCCTTTCTAGAAGTTAATGGAATGTGAAACCATATTAAAGTAGAAAATGAAGATCAGAACCAGTGAGCAAAAGGTGTCTATAAATATTGTGGCTGTTGTTTATGTGTGAGCTCTCGTGACTATTTCTGAAATGCAGGGCAAATTAGCAGACATAAACATATACGTTTTATTTTCAAGAACAGGCAGTATTCCCTTAAGTCCTAATCACCTTTTCTACATCAGGCATGGAAAAACTTGCAGATCTAAGGCACATTGATTCAGTACTTCAGAGTGAAAAGGAAACAACCTAGTCTGTTCCTCTAAGATACTGGATACAAGAGAACACATCGTATGCTTGGAATACAAAAGCCAAGTATTTAAAACAGCTTGGAGTTAGCTTAGAGTTCCTCTCAGATCACTGGTTGTCAGCCTTCCCAATGCTCAACCTCTTTAATACAACTCTTCATGTTGGTGAGTCCCCCAGCCATAAAACTATTTTTGTTACTACTTCATAACTGTAATTTTTCTACTGTTATGAATCCTAATGTAAATATATAATAATGTCTGATAGGTGACTCCTGTGGAGGTTGCAGCCCACAGGACAGGTTGAGAACTGCTATACTAGAGGAAGAAGTTCTGAATTGACCAAAAAAAAATCTTTGGTATACACTCTGCCTGGAGGTCATATCAATAATATATATTTCTGGGAACTGGAAAGATGGCTCAGTGGTTAAAATTAGATGCTGCTGTTGGAAAGGACCTGTGTCCAGCACCTACGTGACTGTTCAGCACCATCTGTAACTCCTGTTCCATGGGTTCTGATCCTGTCTTTTGACCCTGTGGGCACTGTCTACACAGGGTGTACATATATGCATTAAGGCCAAATACTTACACATGTAAACTAAATCAAAAAATAAAATAAAATATATATTTCTAAGCTTATCTGTTTAGTTTCTAAATCAGTTTTAGGGCTGAGGCTGAGGTCTCTTTTCTGGTCTGGTGGTTGTGGCCCCTACACTGAATAACTTGGAACGAAAAGGATGAACAAGAATTATCCAGTGGGAAATGAGATAACATCTCTTCACGATGTTTGCAACATAAAAACCTCAATTGATCATTGCTTTGGGAAAATCTGGGGTTGTGAACACTGAGCGCTTGTGGCTTATTCTTGCTTCTTTCATGGTTTTCTCTTAAACTTGGTCACAGATCTGTTGGATCCATGTGTATGTATCTCTCCTGAGTGTGTAGATGGTCCACTTGACAAACAAGCGGCTGGAAGACAGCACAATTGAAAACGGACTCTAATGAGTGGTACAGCTAACACTGGGAAAAGCAGAGGCATCTGCTATAGTTGCTAAATATAATTGCTAGAGGAAAAGTTTATAAATATTCATTTG
The DNA here is from genome assembly GCA_001685075.1 of Bramus lutescens. Taxonomy (NCBI): domain Eukaryota; kingdom Metazoa; phylum Chordata; class Mammalia; order Rodentia; family Cricetidae; genus Bramus; species Bramus lutescens. The sequence continues at coordinate 56,348 of LOEQ01005688.1, forward strand.
GATGTATTTCTCAAAGGCTTGTGTTTGGAACTACAGCTGCTGGGTTGCCTAAAGAAACATAAATGCACCACAATCAATGAATTTTTGAAGGAAGGAAAATGCTTTATCTTTATGGTGCAGGCATCTGAGTGAATACCATGGATCAGGGCTTTCTATAGCTCACATTTTGCATGTCATATTTATTAGATGTTATTGCTAATTCTACTTTAAAATGCTGTAGTTTCTCTGATTCTGGCTTTCTAGATTTAACAGTTACAAATTTAACTCGTGCCAAGTGACTAATACACTATTTAGTGTTTTATGTGATTAAGTTTAGAGTTTGCATACTAGAAAATTTGGCTAAAGACTGCTCAGTTGACTTTTGTTTTCTTTTCAAATAGAAACCTGGAAAGCGTATTTTGTTTTGCAACTCCAGAAACGTGTGTGCGTGTACATATGTGCATTTTAATTTTTGGTACAAATATGGTTAATTCTGTACGCTGTTTCCTTAGGATGAGTCTAGTCATAGTTATTTGTTAAACATTTGTTCCTAAGACTATGTCCTCATATGAATTAAAAGACACACTGCCATGGCATTGTCATCTAGTGCAGTGACTTTATAGGGTAACATGGAACAAAGGCCAGAGGCAATGCTTAGTCTGGGAAAGCAAGCAGGAAACGGTCTGTAGTGCATAGGTGCCAGACAATGATTTGAGTATGTCAGAAATTAAAAGTATGCAGATGCCCAAGGGTATAGAAGGCAAGACATGTGAATGAGCAAACTTATTGCCAGAGGTCAGTGCAAAGCACAAGGCAGGACACAGGACAAATGACAATGAGAGCTGGGTATCTACAGATATAATCCAGTTGTGTAAAGCTGATATGCAGAAAATTCTAATTATGGAAGACTAGGGCTTCTGGAAGTGATTCTCAGCTTAGGATGTTGTCCCTTTGGGAACAAGAGGCCATGTCTGTCAGAATCTGGGGACGTTTTTTATTTCCTTGAGTTTTTGTGTTTTGTTTTTCCAGACAGGGTTTGTTTTTGTCCTAGAACTAGCTCTATAAACCAGGCCGGCCTCAAACTCCCAGCAATCTACCTGCCTCTGCCTCCTGAGAGGAGTGATCAAAGGCATTCGTCATCATGCCTGACCCTTGTTTTGTGATTTATTTTTATGAACTAAGGTCTCCTGTAGCTCAGGCTGGCTTCAAACTTATTAAGCAAGTGAAGATGACCTTGAACTCCCTATCTTCCTGCTTCCTTTCTGCCTCTCAAGTGAGTGGATTCTATACAGTCACATTCTCTGTGTTACAGTGAGGGCTTAAGTGTTAGAACTGGCATTGAGTAGGTGGAAGTCTGGCATACTGCTCAACACTTTAATACTTGGAGAAGCAGAAAAGGGGGAGTGACTCCTTTCCTGCCCATCATAAAGTGTGAAGACTCACATACACATGACAAATGACAGAAAAATAGAGATATAGCTAACATTTGGGGGGTTCATAGTTTCCCATAATTGTTATATGGGAGCCATCAAACTGAGGACTCAAGCTGAGCTCTCCATTTTCACATATAGGTATACTAAAGTAGCATGGGCAATATTGTAGAAACCTCATTGGTCAAGGGTGATAGTCATAGAATGAGGGGGAACCCAGCATAGAGCCATTGTTCAGGGACTTCTTGAACCCTGAACCCTATCTCCATGTTCTAACAGAGTATTTTTCCATTTTTGTCTTGTCTTTGGGAAAAAGGGTGCTTCCAGTTTCTATGATCAGCACATGAGTAGGCAAATTCTGGCTTCTTTGGTATCCCTTTGGGCAGAACAAGGATCATCTTGGTGAATAAGAGAGAGTCAGGCATGCTGCTTTTGAGTTTCATTATGTGTTTTGTGTTCTGAGTCCCCTTACCCAGAGTGCCCAGAGCAGCTCCACAAAAAAGGATTTTCTGGCCTGATTTTCCACAGAACCAAGACTAACAAACCACCTTCCTTAGCCATGACGGAGAGCAAGGGCATTGCAGGATTCAAGCATAGACCTCAAATGTCGTCTGTTAGGTTTAGTAAGCTGTGTAAATAACTACAATTTGTGTGCATTTCCAGATTTCTTTACAGGTCTCCACTTCAATGATAATTGTATGATCTCTCTTCTCCAGTGAAATGCAATATTAAAACTATCCTCCACCATTAGGCCTTTGAAGGTGATCTAACATCATCCTGTTTATTAAATACGTCTAAAAAAGTTGCTGATTTTTGTTCCTTTTTAGTCTAGTGGTAAATTTTGTTGACAATATTTGCATTTACTTTTCCTCCTATTGTTTTACATCTCTTTCAAAATGGGTCCTATCCCAGGGGCATCCAGTTAAATCTTCTACGTGGTCTGATTCTTTTTAGCATTAAGAAGAGCATTATAGAATACCTTCAGGGTTCTTTGTCACCATTCTCCTTCATGTTACAGAGTTTGGGTGAAAGCCAGACTCACAGCCACTGGGATGCAGTGATCACAGTATCTAGTTTAGAAGTGGAAAATCTGTAGTTATTATGATCATTGACAATGGCATGCACAGCTTTAACATTTTTAATGTTACAAAAATCGTTAAAATTTATATTCAGTGAAGAATGCTTAGTTCTGAATGAAGTTCCTATCGCCTTTTTAAGATCTGAATACTGAAACTGTTTGAATTTTAAGATCTTTTGTGACTGAATAATTTAGATTTCAAGTTAATGGCAAAGACATATGTATGTCTTGCCACTATGGAGAGACAGATTTTCTTTATTCTGTTTTGTTCTACTAACATAGGAGGAGATGTCAAGAATGTTTAGGTGAAATGACAGACAACTTGGAAGTTGTGATGGGTATGCCTGTACCATTTTATTCTAATATCTCAAAGAGTCTGTGTGGTTTGGGACGAGAATGTGATGATTCTGTTTGTTTAGTTTACTTTCCAAATATGGATGCCTCTTCTCTGCCACCTCTCTGTCTAGGCATAAAATAGTACCTAGTCAAAGAGGTGATAAGATGAGAGATGTGTATGCACTCATGGCCATAACTGAGTGAATAGTAGAAGTTGGCTTAGAGACCTGAAGGTTATAGAGGACTCTGGGAAGTAGAGTCCACCTCGAGCATGGGAAGGGGAATGTGAAGATTCCCTCAACAAACTTCCTTTCCTCTCCTTTGCATGTCTTTGCATTCTGCCTGCAGTGATCCACAGAGCAGAAGGAACAATGTGGTACTCTAGTGTAGCAACTCATTTTTGCTTTCCACATCCACAAAAGGAAGCCATTAATCCTTAACAACATGGTGAATTGATGATGGAGTTATTGCTAAGTCTCTGGCATCTAGTCATATTTCACGTTTGGTCATCTATGGGGACTATGGGACTGTTTATGACAAGGATGGTAATCAATGATACTATCATTCATTCTCCTTTTTAAAAATGTGTTTAGTTTATACCTATGCATGTTAAGCCTTAAGGTGTTTGTGTACCATGTTCATGGAGTGCCTGCAGAAGCCAGAAGAGGCCATCAGATGTCCAGGAACTTGAGTTACAGATTATTGTGAGCCTCAGGAACAACACTCTTAACTGCTGAGCCATCCATTTATCCAGAACCTCATGTCCTTTTCTCCTTTCACTGTTTCATAGTATGTCATAATTTTCTTTCTAAGACTGATTGTTTTATGCCTACCTTAATTAATTATTATTAATTAATTATTTACTAAAAATATAAATAGGACTGAACTGGTAGAGTGCATGAGGCCCTGTATTATACAGCCCTGGTACTGTAGCAACTGAGCATGGTGGCACACTCATGTAATCTCACCCCTCAAGAGGTAAAGTTTACAGGACAAGATAACTAAGTTCAAGGGTATCCTAGGTTACACAGTGAGTAAAAGGCCAGCCTGGGATACATGCATGCTGCCTCATAAACTCAAAACCAGGGTCCTAGAGGTGCTTCAGCAAATAAAGGCATATGTTTTGCAAGCCTAATGATCTGAGTTCAATCATGTACAATCCCTGGAACCCAAGGAAAGTTAAAAGACGGGAAGTTACTCTATAAAGATGGCTGCTGACATCTACACATGTACCTTGGCATAGGTACATACATATGCATTCACATACACAGTAATAATAATAATAATTTTTAAAAACAAGTCAACTGTTTAAACAGTATAAGTTCTGTTATATTTTAACAACATGGTACACAGGTATGATTTCTTTTGCTTTATGCAGAGGCTTGTTCCTTTTATCATGCCAATTTTCCCAACATGTTCCTAAAATTTAAGTTACTCTTTAGTTTCCACAAATCCTACTCTGATGAGACCGGGTAGTGCTAATAACCATATACATTTGAGCATATAATTTTGATGCATCAATAGATTGCATTTGTTAGTACAAGTTAAAATATCAAGCAATGACCAAATGATTATCTGCTTTTCAAGAGCATCATGTTACATGATTCTGGGCCACTTTGTAATGGGCATTTGCCAGTGTGTCCTTTGTAACATATTCTGAAATAAATATATTGTTGATGAAAATGATAGGTGTTCCTTGTCAAAACTCTCAGAGCTCAGTGATTGGAACCTTGGATACAGAATCCTGTCACCTGTTGAAAGAGCTCCCAGATGGAAGGTTTCAGTGGGTTCTAAACCCGTGTATTAAAAATATGAAAATTAACAAATCTCAATTAGTTTCCAGGACAACTGATTAGTGCCTGAGAAGATGAGAACTGACTTGGCTCATTGGTTCAGAACCAAAATTGACAGCTGATTAGTAGACATAAGATGGAAACAGAGGGTCACAGGTTAGAAAATGAAGCCAGTTCACACGTGGGTTGACACCTCTCCATCACTTTTCCTTCAGCCTAACATCCATAGGTTACTGTTTTGCAGGAAACATGGTGCCAGATGTGCAGATTGCTGCACCCTATATCACAAAACTAACATTACCAAACTTCATCAGACATATTAAAAGAAACTTCTCTTTGTAAAAATAGTGATGGGATTGGTTCCATGGAACCACATTCTGTGTGATTAGTATTGATCAATATTAAACCATTTTTAAACGATCCATTTATTCTGTCCACTGCAAATTTTCATCTCTGTCTTTTATAATGCACATACATTAGTGTAATAAGATAGGCAAATAACTTAGTAGAGTTTACATTGGGATGGCAAAGCTAGTTTCAGGGACCTAATCTAGCTACTCCCCTTTCATTTACTTATTATTTGTGTATGTGTGCCAGGGTCTTTTACTGGTGTGAATGAAACATGAGATGTGTGTGAGAGAGCTATGAAACAGGATCTCTCACTGGTCTGAGGCTCACCATAGCCTAGGTTATGGGCTGACAAGAGGATCCCAGAGATCTAGACGACCAGTCTCCACTTCCACAGTGCTGGAATTACACCTGCATGCTACCACTTTTGACTTTTTCAAAATGTGGTTTCAGTGAAGATTGAACTCCACTCCTCATGCTTGCAAGGCATGTCATTCATTCATTGTCTCAGGCTGCAAAAAAGTGTTCAGTTAGCCGAGTCAGAGGCCCTACTGCACTACAAAAGACAAAAGTATTTTTTATGCACCCAGTTTGCTGACCTTTGGCATTATTTCATAGGGCGGCAGTAAAACTGAGTAACCTTCCCTGTCTCCCATGCAGGCCATATTACGTACAATGCTTTGCAAAAACATCACACATTGTAATAGTCTAGAGAAGTTTGGAAAAGGCTGACATCTGACCCAATACAAGCATTCTGAAGTGATAAGTGTGGGAGCACTGTAGGTCCTTCAGTGTCCTCTTCCCTCTATTTACAAGGAGCTTTGGAGCATCCTTCTTACCTACATTCTATGACTAAAAGATCTTTCAGAAGGACTGACCCCAGATGTTGTGGGAAGAGGACAATCTTGAGGTTAGCACCCATTGTCAAACCATACACAACCTTCAATCTCCCCAGAACAGGACCAAGAAGAAACAAAATTGTGATGTCACAGTGCACTGCTTCCCAGACTTGAAAGAAATCTAAAACCCATGGGATTCTATTGTCTGTGTTTTCAGAGCTTTTCTTGGCTCTGTGGTGCCTATTTTTATCATGGCACAATGAAAACCCATTGGCAACTATCCTGGTAGTGGTATAACATTCAAATATTGATGAAAGATGAGCTGCAAGTTCGAGAAGTTTCATCATAGTTGATTTTTTTTTCCTGCATGCCAGTTTAGGAGCTGAAGATTATTTCAATAATAATCCTATTTTGAAAAACCTGGTGTGGAGTGTTATTTTGCATCCCTTGCATGGTTGTGATTGTAAACACTGTTTATAGAACCTTTATCAACATTTGCCTCTGGAATTTATAAGCACTTAGTATAATTTCCTATGAAACCACTAGTGTTTTTTTTTTCAGCCTAATAGAGTCGGCACATATGGGGTATTCAAAAGATAGCAGTTTGCATCCTATAAAATGTCTTATGAATCTAAAGCACTTTTATCTTGGCCATTTAAAATGATTGATTCATTAATTCTCACAGCCAGGTACTGTTCTCATTTTGCAAATGAGAAAATGAAGGGAATGGCAAAAAGAGGACAAGGGACTTCATCAAAACTCTACAGCAAGGCAAAAGCCATTGATAGCTGGAAGTCAAGGTTCCAGCTTCTATCAACTGGTTTGTCCCAGCTCAATACTTTTCCTTCCCTGTGCAACAAGCTAAATATGGACCACCCCCTGCAGACGTTTGTAGTGCACCACAAGAGCAAATTGCTGCTCCCTCCTCAAGGATAACTTTTTTCCAACTTTATGAATATATTTTTGCTTGAAATGGCAAAATGTAAATAGATCCATTGGGAAGCAGACATTTTGCTTTTTAAAATTAAGCAGGGACTCCAAGTAGGTGTCTCCAACCAGCTGAGAATTAATTTCGGCTAAGTTCTCCAGCTCCCTCGGCTCGTGAGTCGTTTGTATTCTTAGTGATATAATGGAGCACATGATTACATTGCTTATTTAATTTATTAGTCTTTTAAAAGTACTTGAAATCTTGACTAGCCAACTCAAGGAAAACAGAAATGTACCCAACTTAATCCATTGTACCTGTAATTCCAGTTAAGAGTTTATTAAAAATTTTTAATTTCCAGACCAAATACCCACAGGGAACTGTTCCTGTATTAATCACATTGAGCACTTTTGACAGGGTCCCTGAGGCAAAGCTAGAAAATCAATTATCAGACAAGGCTCACATTTCTCTGTATAAGTTCTAAGGTAGTGGCATAGATTTCCTTCCACAGTCATAACTAAGCCATATCTGGTCATTAAAAGTGCCAGCTCATAGAGTGTATTGTTTTGATGCTTTAAGGATATGGATACCTGGCTTGAAACAATTCAATATGTCCTGTGACATGTCTGGAAACACAACTACTAGATGTTGGTTTTTTTCTACCTACTAGATAAATAAATGTGTTCATAGTGGGATCTTACTAGATAAAGGTGTGAATTATATGATTCATAAATTATAAAACTAGTGGTTAGCAATATATTGTTGTTTAACATTAAATTTTTTGTATTTTCTTCATTCATTTTTAAGCTTTGACAGTTTTTACATAAACACAGTATATTGTGATCGCATTTGCCCCATTGTGGTGTGGGAGAATTGTCTGTATTCTGTCAATCATGTGTTAAATATGGGCCGGTAGCCAGACAGGAAGTATAGGCAGGAAAACCAGACAGGAAATAGAGGTGGGGCAATGAGAACAGGA
>LOEQ01005688.1:64066-81376 GCA_001685075.1 Bramus lutescens
GGGGCAATGAGAACAGGAGTATTCTGGGAAGAAGGAAGCTCTTTCCCCAGTCCTACCCAGACCATGGAGGACACAAGATGTGACCTACCCGCCGAAAAAGGTACCGAGCCATGTAGCTAACATATACTACAATAATGGGCTGGTATACGTTAATTTGTATATGCTAATACAAAGCCTGAGGTAATGGGCCAATCAGTTTATTATTAATGTAGAATTCTGTGTGGTTTCTCTGGGACTTACCAGCTGTAGGAACTGGGCAGGACAGAAACCCCAACAAGCATCCCCTCCTGTTACACTGTTACTCTCTTCTTCCCATCCCAATCCTGATGGTACCCTTCCTCCCAACATACATAGCTTCCTCTTCCTTTTATGTTACTGTGTGTGCATGTCAACGTGCAGGTAGCCCCAGATGCTGTGGGTTAAAGATTGTAACAACCGTGGCACATCTGGAGACAGAGTTTCAAAATGTTCCTCTTTGTCCTCATTTCTTTCTTTCTGACCCTCTTCAGCAATGTTCCCTGGGCCTTGGAGTGACTGATTTAGGGAATAGCACTCCACAGTTGATTATTCTCAGTACTTTGAGCAATTATGAGTTTGTGCACTCCCAGAGCAAAGGAAACTTATTCCAACCCAGGATAAGAGCTACAAAGGTCCATTATGTAGAAATTCCAATACTTAGAAGGCAGTTTGACTATATGTCCATTTATCAAAGCATCAGTAGTAAGTTCTCTCTAGGGCCTGTGATCACTGTAACCATGGATTTTTGACCAGGTTTGCAGTTCCAAGCAAACCTGTGGAGCAGGTTTCAAACCCATTTTGAAAGTGATTCGTCACCCCCAAACAGTCTTGCCTCTATTAAATCAGTACATTGTGTGCATTGTGGGTAAGGCCAGCGATTGTTTTGTGCCCCAGGCATTTTTGTTATTACACAAGATTATATAAAGCCCTTTTCATGCAAGTAAGGACTGTAATTTGTGCATGATTCCCATCTACTCATTCACTTTTCCTCCACCATCCTCCTTGTTTCTGTCAATCCCAAAGCAGTTTCATTCTAATTGCATGTCGTCAGCACACATATGCTATAATTTATCTATAATGTTTAGGAGCAACAAATGAGAGTAAACATGAGATATTTGTCATTTAGAGATGAACTGGAGTCACTGAATGGATGCAATAGGAGGTAAAATAGCAATTTAATTATATTGTGGATTTTATTATTACTTGATCTCTATCTGCATGATCCTTACAGTCTAGTTGAAGGAATCTGACAGTAAATAGAGCCAGTTAAATAATTTCACATGTAGTTAATGTTCTGAAGAAACATCAAGAAATTTCTAAGAAGTAGCATGCCTCCCTGACTAACTCTCTACACTCATACATTTGGTGGGTATGGAAAATTGGTTATCAAGTGGATGACATACCATCATCGCTCGTTAACATAAATTCCCCTTGATCACTCATCTCTATATGATGCTTTTTAAAGGTCTGAGAAGATTATGTGCCATGTACGTATGCATGCATGTGTGCACGCGCATGTGTGTGTGTACATACGTGCACTGGAAACAAAGACTTTGGAAATGTAGGGCCTGCTAACAAGATTGCTCAGCATCCCTTCTATATATTTCCCTTGATTTACCTGGAATTATGTAGCTCTGCCATGCTAAGAAGGAAGGCACGTTCTTTTCTTTTTTCTTAATTGAAATGTATTTTTGGATTAATTGCATTTATTTTATTTTATGTGTGTTTGTGTTTTACCTGAATGTATGTATATGCATGACATGTATCCCATTGGCACTTAGAAGAGAGTGTCAGAGCCCCTGGGATTGAAGTTAAAGATATTATTGAGCCAACATCTAGGTATTGAGAAATAAGCTCATGCACGCTGCAAGGGCAACAGTGCTCTTGACTGCTGAGCCATCCTTTTAGCCCCAGAGGGAATTATTTTTATAGTCCTTATCAGTGTATGGGCCAAGGGATAAGAAGGAAGGGTCCTTCACCTTCTTTGCCACAGTTGAGAAATAATTCTGTGACCTAAGTTTTCACTGGGTCTCTAGATAATGATGCTGTTTGCTAGTCAGCCATACTTGTCCAAAGCTATAATGTCTCTTTACTCAGAAGATCTAAAGAAACACCTGAGTTCTGTCTCTCAGTGAAAAATGTTGTTGTGGTGAAGAACATTTGGGATGAGGACCTGAACTCAGAGCTGATACAGGAAGAGAGGGAGAATCAACCCTCAGAGGTTTTCAAGAGGGGACAACACGAGGCAAACCATGAGCCTGGCATGCTGAAAGATGCTGCACTGTGAAAGGTCCCAGGGCAAGCAGGAAAGGAGGAAGGCACATTTACAGGATGCCTCAGCCAGGTCACTCAAAGCTCTGTAGGTTGTGAGGTGGGGCTTTGTGTGAACACTGACAGGAAACCTATGAAATTCTCTAAGGATGAGTGACGTGTATATTTTCAGATTATATTGGATTATATATTATATGTAATAAAGTGGAATACCCACATATATCAGATTATATATTGATCCACAAAGTGGATAAGTAAATCAATTTAATTAGTCATAAGCAGTATTTCAATTTTAAATCATGGTGAGAACAGAATAAAACATTTAAGAGTTCTTTACTTGGAATTGGGTGTTTCTAATGAACATCATTCAATTAAGTTCTGATTTGTCATTATGTTTCATTAGTATTAATATTTTCCTTTTTTAAACCTCTGCCCATTACTGGAATGTATTAGCTACATTTCTGTTGCTCTGATACAATACCAAGACCACGGCAATTTACAGAAGGACAAGTTTGTTTGGGCTATGTTTCCGGAGAAGTAAGAGTCCATCGTGGGGTGGAAACATAGCAGTCAACACCAGGTAACAGAAACAGAAAGCTCAATGCATATGTCTTGAACCTCAAACACAAATTAGAGAGAACAATTTGGAAACGGTGTGAAGCTTTTAATCTCAATACCCACCTCCAGTGATGCATTTCGCCCCGCAAATCTGTACCACCTAAACCTCCCCAAACAGTTCTACTAAGTGGAGATGAAGCATCCAAATATCCAAATGACAGGGCGTATTGTTCAACCCTTTGCATTCACATCTAACATTTGATGAGATACAGCATAACTATTCTATGTGTGCTTGAGGGGAATGGGTTGGGATGTAACACTCATTTCTGACTATGGCTCACAGTTCATGCTCTATATGTCTGGGGGCCTCGGTAATAGTAGCAAGGCTGGAACAGCCTAATATTTATAGAGATAATTCTTACCTTCACTTGGATGACCTCATTCTGGGTGGTTGATTGGAAAGAAAGATTAGTGGCTTTGGACTCCTGGAACCAATTCAGTTGTTAGGCTGGCCATAATAAGTAGACCAGACAAGTGTGATCAAGCTTACAGCCTTAGGCAACTGTAGTTAAGTGTAACTGGGGCACGGAGAGGCTGCTCAGTAGACACAACAACTCTGAGATCTGGCAAAGCCTGAAGCTCTTCAAGGCATGTTCCCTGGTCTGCAACCCACAATTAGTAAGGCTTTGTCCTTCTGTGGCCCAAGTGTGGCCCATAGATATCGGGGTGGCTGACAAGGTCAGTTGTAAAAAAGAAAACGAAAAAAAAAACAGGTCCGTATGCTGAGTATGATGAACCCACCAGGCTATCCCCGAGGACCCCACTTTAGGAGTAATCTCTGTTCTGAGATCACCCTTTAGTCTCTTTTTAACTGGTTCCATCATTTTAAAGCTTTTCATTGCGGCCTTTATTACCTCTTCAGAAGATTTGTATTGGGGGAATGTGCTCAGTGAAAAAGCTCATCTGGCTCCTTAGGGGACTCCTATGTCAAGAAGAACTAGGTCTATGGGCCTACAGGGAAGTCCGGCCAAGATTCTTCTAGAAAGTAGAGCAACTGGTGTCCCAGTGTCTGCTAGTGTTTGTAGAATCCTGGCTATCTAAACCTGAATAATATTCATTGTGCAGCAAGGCTGAGCTTCTGGGAAGGAAGAGGAGGGGAGGGCATGCTGGGATCACAGACCGCTTACAATATCTCACTCATAGGAAGATGAAAATATAACATGTACAAATGACCACAGGAGCGTGAACCGCCTAAATACCAGAGAGAAAAAAAAACTCAGGAATTTGTGTCATAACTTTGAAGCAAAGCTTAGTATTTGTTCCCTTCTCCCAGCTCTGTTGGCCAATGTCTGGCCTTTATTTCTCCAGTGCTCAAAGAAAAGATGAAAGTCAGACTTGTCTTTTCCAGATTGAGGTTGCGTGACACTCCACCACTGCTAACTTTGTGTTTTCAGCCTGATAATAATGGATGGTTCAAGTTGTGTAACATTTTCCCTAGAAGCTGAACTCAGTCAAAACATATCATTTTGCTAACATGTACTCCAGAAAATGCCTTGTATTAATTGTCAGTAGATTATGACTAAAATTAATCACACCACTGAAGGCTTTGCAAGACCACTAAATTAACTTGTGATAATTTGTGTTGTGCCTAAGTCTGTGTTCAAGACAGAGCTTCTGCCCTTGAGTGAGCGCTTTATACTTCAAAGGGTACTTCTCGAGCTCGACAAAGGAACACATTTGGTTTGTTCTCTTTTTGTTTTCAAGGATAACTCTGGATTTTTAAGCACAATTTTCATGTATTGTGAGGGCTCTTCTTGCTCGGGAACCATCAAGCTGTTTGAAAATGAAGAGAAATTTGCCATGTTTCTTGACATTTTGGCTTGTATATTAACAAATTGAGTGCTTTCTGTTCTGAAAGAAAAAGTTCCAAGATTTTATGACATTCATATTTTTACTGACCTGAGACTATGTTCATAAACACAGCTGTTGAGGCAAAGTAATTGACATTTCTTTAGTTAGTATATTTAGATGACATTTGCTATTACTAATTTATTTACTTATTAAGTAAGAAAACAGGAATGGCTATATATGAAATCAACATTGACCAGAAACAAACTGGTATTTTATGGTCTTTTAATGTTTTTAGATTAGAAAATATTCTCTAGATTCAATGAAATTCTGTAAAGGCAGCACACCATTTTTTTCCTGCTGCGTCCTCAGGCTGGATCTCCATTGGTTTTGCTTTTATTTCTGTGTTGCTTCTCTCACCCAAAATAGAAATTGGAATATGCTGAAATAGGAAAGTATTCTACATGAATCTGGTCTGTTTCCCTTTATCCATTAGAGAAAGATCAGTTGTTGTCAAATGATGTATCGAACAGTTTCATCATCTATTTTTAATATCAGAGTCAATATTTGAGACATATTATTGAATGAATATTGGTGTGTCTACATACTCAGTTTTTAAGGTTGAATTCTGTGCTGGCTAATCATTTGCCACCTTGACACACAAACTAAAGTTATCTGAAAGGAGGGAACCTTAATTGGGAACGTGACTCCATAAGACTGGACTAGAAGCCATTTTCTTAATTAGTAATTGATAGGGGAGTGCCCAGCTCATTGTAGGTGGTGCTATCCCTGGACTGGTAGCCCTGGGTTCTATAAGAAAGCAGTCTGAGCAAACCATAAGTAGGAAGTCAGTAAGCAACACCCTTCCATGACCTTGGCATCATCTCCTACTTCCAGGTTCCTACCCTGTTTGAGATCTTGCCCCAACTTCCTTCAATGTTGAACAGTGATATGGAAGTATATAAGCCAAATAGACCCTTTCCTTACCAACTTGTTTGTGGTCATAGTGTTTCTCCATAGCAATAGTAATTCTAAAAGACAAAATCTATCTGAACGGACTAACTCAATTTCACTTAGAGGCTATCTTAACATTGAAGGAAAACACTGATGGATATTATATAGCATGCAGACACCACCTTGACCCCCTCTACCAACAATGCATGCACTAAATTTCTACCTGGCCTTTTGTAGAAAATGTAACCCAGTTGCACTTTTTGAATTATTTGAATGCTAGTTCAATTTGTGGGAAGTAGTCTTTAAAATTAAGTTTGGCACCAATGTCTTCACTTTGTAGCGTTTAGAAGCTTTGCATCTAGAAGACACAGACAAGATCTATGTCATCTATTGAACTCTGCCTTATAACACGGGAACAATGACAGACAGCATGTAAAGAAATAGTTGTAGCTGTGAGCCAATAAAACTTTATTTACAAGAAGAAACTCCAGCTGAATCTAACCTGCTGCCTTGGTTCTTGAAGAACAGTCTGAGCAGTTTGGTATTCCTAAGGATCCTTGGCATCCACTCTGCATTTTAATAAGACCATCTGATAGATTCCCAGGCTGCTTCAAACCAGAAGTACACTGTTCTAAACTACTCTTCAAAGTGAAGTAAGTAGTCATTTCTCAGGTAGCTGTTTGAACTAAGTATTTGATGACTTTGAGGTTTAATATTAGCTGTTTTCAAACCTGCTGCTTCTCTGTGGCCTTTGAAATCATGGAACTCTTTATCTGAGCCACCAGTAACCTCCACTTTCTGCTCTGATCCTCTCAGATGCTTTGTTCCTTTCTAAAAATAATATTTTCTAAATTTCTTGCTCAGAAAATGTTGGCTATGGTCACTTCTGAGTCTGGAGGAATTGGTGGGGGAGGTTATTTCCTATACATATGTTTATATAAGCACGATATTCTTTCTTTTGTTGGCCCATGATTATGCTACCCATATTTGTACCTGGCATGTTTGATGAACATTTGCATTCCTCAAGTAAGAGCAATAGACCTTTTGGTGGCTGTCTCTGTAGCTGTAATGGAAACTCCCTTGCCTCTGTGGTTTTGAAACTCAGTGTTTGACCACTACCTGAATCAATAGGATTTCTTGGCTTTAGCATTGTCAACACTGGGACCAGGTAATCCTATGCTGTGGGGGCAAACCTATTCATTTTAGATGGCTATTAGAATCCCTAGCCTCTTCTTATATGATGCCAATAGTGTTCCTCACTTCCTGTTGCACTGTCCAAAATTGCCTTTAGACATTGTCGTATGTATTCCAATAAATAAAATTCTCCCTAGATGATATCTATTGGATTATTAGGATGTTATTAGATGATATCTACCAGATTATTAGGATGTTGGCCAATCTGTGCCTTCCTGGATGGCCTCAGTGTAACTAGAGGCACAGGATGTCTGTCTTTAGTCTTCAGCATTCTCTATTCTGTTCCACTGTGGTGTGCCATTCCATGTTCCATGTGAGTTATGAAATAAAAATCTTGGGACACACAGTGAAACCCACAGTACCCATAGCCCACTTCTTCACCCCAAGCCATTCTCTCATTAACCCGGAGTCCTCTGAACATTTGCTGCCTTCTCCCAGGTGCTCAGCTGCCCTCTAGCCTGCTCTCCCTACAGGTTCCCTTCCATATATTTATATTTGCATTTTAAGTGATTTCAATAGGAAAACAGTTGAATAGGTGTTATTTATATTGCACTTTGAACCAGAACAGCTTGTCATAAGGTCCTCTAATGCAACATGCAGAGAATTGGAAAACATATAACTTTATACTTTGGGCATCCTCTTTGTAATCAAATATTTCCTATCGGTTCATTTTCATTATGTGGTACATAGTATATATACACACATATATGTGTATGCACACATACACACATCTGTACAAATACATCACTTGATCCCTACAGCTAATGCACAGGACTGGTACATCACATGCCACACCTGGTTATATGACTGTCTTGTGAAAAGAAGAGCAGCGATCCGCTCAGTTTGGTATGAGTAGTGATGAACTTCCATGATCTCCTCAGTTGGATCAAACCTAATTCATTTACTTTCCTAAGGAATACGACTGTATATTATTTAATCGGCAAAATGGTCAGTTTCAAATATTGGACTTTGTTTTCCATTTGGTTATTTCCTGAATTTGTGGCCTGCAGATTTGCCATTTATTCAATTGAATGTAATAATTGTTGCCAGAGGGAGTAAGTCCATGTCAGCGAGAAAATTGGCTGTGGAATGTAACCCCTGAGATACTGCATGCAACATCCAATTTCATATTTCATTTGGCGATTGCATCATTTCCCAGAAACATATAGAAAATAAAAAAGATTTTTAACTAGTCTAGTGCTTCTGTTAGGACATACAGTGCCATGATGTAGAGCAGACACCTTTCTGTCTTTGCCTTTTCTGTATTCTGAGCATTGCTACTAGTGCTGTTTGAGCAAACAGGAAAGATGCATCCTGACGAGAGCTTGCACACTTCTTGTATGTTTGGGTTTGTTTTTTTGTTTTTGTTGTTGTTGTTTTTTGAAAACTGCTTAGTCTCTGTGAAATTATACTAGGGCAAGACCAGTAGAAGACAGCAGGCCATCTGTCCTAAGCAAGCAGTATTTGACTACAGATGTATGAGCATGCATTGTTTAATTGTTTAGACCAGAACTGCCCAGCTGGCCCCCTTCCAACTGCCAGCCTGCAGAGTTTTGAGCTCATTTGAAAAAGTGGGGTATGTCTGTGATTTTAAGTCACTACATTTCAAGATAGTTTATCATATCATAAAGGCTTCTATTTTAATAGAGAATCAAAAACAGGGGCACTTTAGGTGGAAGAGTTGAATAATGGGACCTTATACCCAAGCACATACCTTTCTTAAATGTTAGGTTTCTCTCTTATTCTTCCTTTGTAGAAGGTAACATCATTCATAATTTTAAACAGTAGCAACGAAGTCTAGAGTCATCCTGCTGTTGCCAGCTGTAGGGTAACCATTTTAAGCTATGCCACCTTCAGCAGGGGAATTGCATGAGGCTAAATATTTATTTCCGAAGGGCATGTATTAGGAGGGATTCTGCTATCCATCAGAGTATACACATGAGGCCTTTGTTTAAAGATCAAAGCTGTGGTGCAATATGCTTCTAGAGTCTGGGAGATAGTCCAATAACCTAGGACCCTTTCCTCTACACACTGGGCCAGATGGAGTCAGGATCTGCAGGGGGATTCTTTACCCCAGGGAGAGGTCAGAGCATTTCTCTGTGGAAAGCATTCCTAAATCCCTTTGGTCATGGCCAAGCCAGTGTTGCAGAACCAATTAAGGCACTTAAGAACTATCAGTGAAGAAGCTGACCTGGGGGCTGCCAGGAAGTCTCTCACCCTGACATATCCCTTTAATCCCACTACCCTTATGTTGGCCAAGGGTCAAAAGCCAGGCCTCTAGCAGCATCCTCAGAAATAAAGATAGAGTGTTTTTCAGGCCAGCTGTCAATCAATTACATCTTTACCGCTTCAATTTGTTTCTCTGTAAAAGAGACTATGAGATGACCGCATGAGGTGATTCATGCAGAATTCTTACTACAAGTGCCTACAAATTAGGAAATAATGATACAAAATTTCAACTGTTTTTAATTAAACAGTGAATGCCTGGAAGTCAGGCACCCCACTTGAGTTTGTATAGGACTATCCTCCAAGCCAAAGTGCCACCATCTTCAGGTGTTTGGCTGGGTCTGCTTGCCCAAGGTCACCACAGTGTTGGGCTCACTGTTAGCATTCCATATTTGCAGGAGGGGTTGGAGACTCTGACCTGCATACCTAGGCACCCCCTGCCAACTAGTTGTATGTACTTCTCCCCTAATTAGTGTGCCCTCAGGGTTTTAGGGAAGGACTAGATGATATAGGGGAAGGAACCCCACCTACAAAGCCATTGGAGAATCGAATCCCTGTGGAGTGCAGAACTTCTAGTGTGGCTACCCATGCTCTTGCTGGTAACTCTTCGGCCATTGTTTTATAAGAAAATTTAATATACTGTCTGGTTTCCTAGAGAGAATTTGGTGGAAACACTCCCTTGGTCTGTTGTTGGGACTCTAGAAGAGATGGTAGATGTTGTTTATGCATTTGCAAGGGGGAAAATTTAGCAACCAAGCTCTTTAGCTACTTAGGCCTCTGTTTACTAAAATTAAATTGGGGAAGCAAAGATTAGCCATGTCTTATCATTATCTCATGAGAACTTTTAATTGAACTTAAGTCAACAAACCCAACAGAGATTACCCATGTATATCACTACGTTTTGCAAGTTAGGATCCAGTAGTCCAAAGGGGAGGAAAATCTACTCTTATTTATTTCCTTGTTGCAAGAGAACAGTGCAGAACGGTTCAGATAATTTAGTAAGCAAACTTCAGAAAACACATGAGCTAAGGTCACCTGTAAGTTTAGATGAAACTCTTGAGAGCAGAGTATGAGAAATTTTGACATGAGAAGTCATAATCACAGAGAATTTTTTTTGAAATGGGGTCTTTCTTATATAGCCCAGACTGACCTTAAGTTCACTATGTAGCTCTGTCTGGCTTTGAACTCCTGATTCTCACTCATTCACCTCCAAAGTGCTTGGATTTCAGTCATGTATTACCATGCATAGCTTTGAGAGAATAATATTTGTAGAGTTACCTTGCTGGCCAAGCTCCTTTGTGGTCCAGGAACCCTTGGTGATAAGTGGCTTTTTCCTTGGGTCCAGCATATTAAGATGGACAACATAGCGATATCATTGAGGAAGGAGAGGACAAAAAGCTCTTTTTACTCAGAAACAATGTTGGTATCGCTCATATAACCAGAGTGCCTTAATCTCTACCTTTTGCCAGAAGTATGGGCTCTTTGTACTGGTGTTTTCACTTCTTTCAGCAATGTACCTACAGATGTTGGATCCTGTGTGGAAGTATGCATACTCCTTGTGAGGCAACCCAATGACAGAGAGAAGAACTGTGATTCAAAGGAGGGACTGCCACTTTTTGTAAAAAAAATAGACAGTAGGTTATTAGTTTTGGCTTCCAGAGGCTTACAATCTGTACTACAACTAATGTAGCCTGTCTTTCATTCTGGTACCAATGCAGCCATAGGAAACCATAGGCAATATGTATGTCAATGAGCATATATGTAGTCCAATAAAGACTACATATTTATTTGTAAGATAGGACAATTGGTTGAAATCCTCAAGCATTAATTTACTGATTCCTGAGATGACAGATATTAAATTCATGTGTTTCTAGGGGCACAGGGCAAATATTTTAGGATTTCACTTCTTTTTCTATTGTTGTTTTGATTTTTGATACCTGATATCATTCCACAGCACAGACTGGACTAGAATTCCTACAGGCATACCCTAACATGCCTGCTTCAGACGTTTTCCAAGCAAACAGAAGACAGTTTGTTTACATTGTTCTTGAGATGATACAAGACTGTTATTAAACTAGCCTCAAAAGAATACCATCAGAGACACACTTAAGAACATAATAACTGCAGTCCAATAAAAAGCTTCTCCAGATACAAAATTGTAAGGCTATCGAAATAGGGATATACTTCTCTTTGAATTGCCCTTGCATGCAAGGTGTGATATTTTGAATAGGAAGTGTTTCTCACAGATTATGCATTTCAACATTGAATCCCCATTGGGTGAAGGTCTATTGGATTCAACCTTTTGCCTTTAGGTGAGGCCTAGGTAGAGGAAAGAGGCCAATGTGTGCTTGTTCTTCACAGTTTTCGTGTACCCTTACTTCTGTTCCAAGCTCTCTCTATGCTTCCTGGGCCTCTAAGATATGAGGAGTGCCAACTACGTTCCTGCCATCCTGAATTTTGCTAGTCCTGCCTCACCATGATTGATGGACTGTTTTCTCAAATGTGAGCCAAAAGACATTGTCCCTCAAGTTATAGCTTGCCAGGTATTTATTTGGTCACAATGCTAATAAAAGTTATGAATGCATAAGGTTACTTTCATTCAAAGCAACAATAACATCAGTCTATTTTATTCTTTTCAAGAAGCATTCATATATTTTTAGTATTTATAGTGTTTGGGAGACATGATGCCACATACCTGACTCAGCCTTTAAAAAGCTGAGGCAGGAGGATTGTGATTTCAAGTCCAGCTCAGCTACATAATGAGGTCTGCCTTATCAAGAGGAAAAGAAAGAACTTTTTATCAGCAAACTCAATATTGAATACCATTTACTAAATATAATGTTTCAACATTAAAAGTAAAAGATGTGGAGCAACACGCCAGTCAGTCAGTCAATAAGAGCACAGGTTGTTCTTGCAGGGGACCCATAGTGGGTTCCCAGCACACACAAAGAAGCTCACAACCACCTATAATTCCAGTTCCAGAAGAGTCAGTGTGCTCTTTTGACCCCCTGAGAACTAGAAAGGCACAGGGACACATACATACATGTAAGCAAAACACCATTACATATAAAATGAAATTCTAAATTATTTTTAAAAGACCTAAAAAAACTTACAAGAATTGAAAAAATTAATAAATAGAAGAACATTTAATCTGGGAGTTTTATGTTTTATCCTACAGTATAATATTCTTGGATTTCAAACAGCCAGGTCTTGGGAACTACAGTTCAATAAATCTAAGGAAGTAAGTGTATTCATCCAGTCTGCACACTGGGTTTACAGTGGATAGATGGAATGCAAATACTTCCTAAAAACATGGCTAAGGTACTCTCACATTTCTATCCAACTTCATTTCCTTTTAGGAAATATGTAGATTGTAGTTCCTTTCTTTTCACAAAATTTGAGCTGGAATTAATGTTAGGATTTCAGATCTTGGGCTCATGTTAATTGAGAATGCTGAAAGCATTTTTTTCTTGGCAATTCTTTAAAATAGAATTTTTAAATTGCTTATCAACATAATTTACCATTTATAGATAAAAATAAAAGCCATTAATTGGACCTTTTTTCTGTTTAGATTTTCTTGAAGAGTTTACTCTTAAAGCACTGTCTCACAAAGCAAGGTGCCCTTGCAGCCTAAAAGCAACATATGGACAAAGTAAATACAATCACGATTAAGTTCCCTATTTTATATGGAATGGCAATACTGCCAGACATTTTAAGTACCCACAACTTGTCAACTCCTAATTTGTGGTTTCCCATAGGACTAAGGAACCATAGTATATTTTTTCTAACTGCAGATGTGTGCCATTTTTAACCATAATGAATGTACCAAAAGTTTTAAAAGCATTATATTTTCTACTTCATTTAAAGATAAACATCTGTTTGCTTTAACATTGAAATAAAGCCTATGAATTACAAAAAGTGAGTTTTTTATAAGTCATATGTACAAACTCCAGAAATTGACTGATTTTCAACAATTATTATGGACAGACTGCTATAGAGATTTGCATTGGTATAGATCTTGGTTTATTATTTCAGTTCTGGGCAGCCAGGATGAATGAGCAGATCCTTACCACAATTGCCACCCAACATGGTTGAATAAAATCTACTTAAAACCTGAGAGAGTTTGGTAAGAAATTCTAGACACTAAAAAACAAAGTTTAGCTGCATTTTTTTTTCCCAAATGGGGTTTGCTTGCTGCAGCTCCTATAAGAGGAGTCTTCCTGATTCTGTGATAGCAGAAAAAAAGCCATGCTATTTGAAATGCCAGCTTTCTGGGCCATGCTGCCAGCATGACCTCTGGCCCTTTTAGGAGACTGAGCATTTGAATGAGGTTCGTGAGCAATGTGCTATGGCTTGCTTGGTGACAACATGGACTGGCCGTGTACCTAGAGATTGGGCACTGTGCATGACTCTCAGAGGCAGTGAGCTGCTCCACCATGCTGGGGTAGGTGGGGCAAGCAGATACTACCATATTTCCCCTAGAAATGGTGCAGTTTAAGTTTTTGAGAAGAGCTAAAGGTATCTTGATTTCAAAATATGGATACAAGGATATGTTGCTTTGGAAAAGAGGTTCTTCTTTTTTTTCCCCCACAGAAGATAAGGACCTGCGGATTGCTTCCAGACTAATGTGGTTTTATGGACCATGACCCCCTGAAATGTTGCCATGAACACCCCCCAAAATTATTTTGCCCAATAAACAGCAGGAAGCAGTTTGGAGAACTATGCCCATATTCCCAATTATTGTTTATAAATGTTTCTTTACATTTAAAGGGGGATATGCTATAGAGATTTGCATTGGTATGGATCTTGGTTTATTATTTTGGTTCTGGGTGGCCAGGATGAACAAACAGCTTTTTACTACAACAGACAATTATGTACTTGAAATTTTGCAAGCATTTATGATTCATTACCTGAGGTTCATTGAGCATTCTACATTTCACATACTTTATACGGAGAGGACTACTAGCATATGTTTCTGTTTGGGGCTTTTAATTCCAAAAGTGAGGTCAAAATGAAAAGTAACCGAATTCAACCTAAGGATAAAAGCAGTAGTATTTATTATGAGAAAAGATAGTGCTTTTGTTATTCTTTGTTTACTTATTTGTTTAATATGTAGGGGTGTTTTGTCCACATGCACCCCCTGTGTATGATTTTGTGTCGGGTACATGGAAGGCCAGAAAAGGGCATCAAATCTCCTGAAACTGGAGATACAGGTGGTTGTGAGTTGGGACGTGGGTACTGAGAACTGAACCCAGGTCCTCTAGGAAATTGGATAGTGGTCTTAACTGCTGAACCATTTCCCAAGCTCCATAACCTTTATTTTCTTTCTTAAACACATGGTCTTATTGTGTAGTTCAGACTGAACTTGAACTTACTATTTAGACCAAACTTGCACAGATACTACTTGCCTCTGCCTCCTGAGTGCTGAGATTAAAAGCATGTACTACTATGCCAAATAGGAAAAGATCATTTTACACATAACCATGCTAACAAAATGAATTTTTATCTATCCATATTATTAAAAATATGTATAACTATTTGTAAGAATTAAATCTAGGCTATTCCTTAACCTTGTTGCACTGTATTCCTTCTACCAAATTCAAATTATCTCTGTATTGTTTGGGCAGACTAAACTTGTCAGAATAACATCCTATAAGAAAGATGAGAATCATCATCCTTTTTTGCAAAGCTTAAGAAACTAATCAGACAAAGCTTACTTGGGGTGAAATTCAATTAGGATTGAGAAATCTTTATGAAGTGTACCTGGCAAGAGGAAACAAATTTAGGCATGGAAATTTTGGGCATGGTGGTTATCTACAAATCTAAATGCTTTGGGCAGGAAACCATAGTGATACCCCCTTTCAGGAACATAGGTACAAGTATTGGAGAGGCAACCCAGTGGTTAACAGCACTTGCTTCTCTTTCAAAAAACTCTGATTCACTTTCCAGCACCCACATGGTGTCTCACAAACACCTTTAACTACAGTTCCAGAGAATCTGACACTTTATTCTCCCTCTATGGGCATCAGGTACACACATGGTGAACATGCCTATATGCAAACACTGATGTACATAGAAATTTTAAAAATTAATTTTTAAGGGTATAGAGTTAGTAGACATGTTTTCTCAGATCATTAAATAGTGGAGAGACTTTCCTGATACATACAATACAACAGTTTCATGTTATCTGTTCCCATGAAAACATTCCTTGTATATATACACATATAATAGAGTATATAATACAGTCATATACACTTAGGGGATGTTGTGGAAAGTACCATGCCCTCTTACAGTCTTTAAATCATGTAGTGTTATTGTGACATCATTACTATATTTCAGTGCAAAGTACATTTGATAGTAAGCAGAATCCTCATTTTGGTACTGTATTTTTAGTTCAGAGACAGATTAAGTCTACATTAAAATAGTTTAAGTCTCTATCTAAAGTCAACCTAGTTATTGAACCTGCATGCAGATGGAATTGCCTCCAGCTCGCCTTCCCCCTCCCTGTTATTCTCACATTAATGTGAAGACCAGGCCATGCATTTGGGGCCAGAAATCACTGTCCATTATTTGCCTGTTTTGGTGATGATGCAGTTTTGCTTGATGTTTGTAGTGTGCTAAGTAGAATGGGAGTACCTGATGTATGTAAATATATTCCAAGTGTCTACATTTTATTGAGCATGTATTCTTGCTATGTTTCTCCATCTTCTAACATAAGTCTTTCTCCTCTGCACACATAAAAATGGTATCTACAATACTCTTATTAATGACTTAATAAACAAATTTATATGTAGGTAGGTAGCTGAAAAATTGTTTTGGTTCTTATTCTTATTAACTAAGAGTTCTACTTCTTGAAATGTAATATTATAGACATTTATTGTGCACTTACTATGTGCCGGCTGTATTGTGGGGTTAGATAAGATGTTGCCCCTGCCCTCTAGGAGCTGCCAGTCAGCAAAGAAAAAAACTCAAAACATCAATAGTATTACTCAGATGTGTATGTGCTATATTGAGGTCAAGGAACTTTTTGCAAGTTGCCAAGTTCCTCCCCTTCTTTATTTAGATCAATCCAAAGAGTTGGTTCTGCTTTTGTGCAGCATGAACTACGTGTGGATTTGGAGTTAAATTAGGGTGTACTGCCTTCTTAAAAGCCCTTATATTTTATAAAGCTATTTAAAACAATTTTTACTTTTATTTATGAGTGTGTATGTGTGTGCCTCTCTCTGTGAATGTGTGTGTGTGGGAGGGGTCTTAGTACAACTTGAAGGAATTGATTCTCTCTGTCTACTATGTGGGCCCCAGAAATTGAACTCAGGTCTTCAGATTTGTCAGCAAGTGCCTTTACCTTGCTGAGCCATCTTGCTGAACCCAAAGGTGGTTTTGAAGTGTGCAATGATTTGTTCAACTATAACATATCATTTCATTACAAACATAAGTGTGATGAGCATAAGCCTCTGCTCTCTTACATCCCCAATCTGCCCTCCAATCCAAGTACTAGCCATGTTAGATCTGGCCCAGTTTCTGAGGTCAGAAGAGATCAGGGTTGTGTGGACATAGTTTCCAAGTCTATCCTATTCCCCCACCAAGATTCTTTGGCTAACATTCAAAATCCTGTTCTACCAAGGGGTGAGTGTGCAGCTTGTAGCTGCTTCAGAGCAATCACCCTTCTTGTTCTCACTTTCTCTATTGTGCTGTGCTGAGTGCTAGTTCTGCACTGCCACAGGTTCCATTGAAGTCTTTAACAGTCAGCTTTAACATCATGATTTTTTTGTCTTAGTCACCACCCCTGCAGATCTAATTGTCACAATGCCATTGACTGTGTCTATTCGGAGGAACCAATGGACTTGCTTAACTATGCACCTTGACAGAGTTGTCTTTGCTTGGTTGGGGTTCCAATTGAAAAAGCATTATTCTCCCATGAGCTAGTTTTCAGAACGTTGTTCATTGTCTCTAATATTTTTATCTTCATAAAATGGAAAATATGGCAGAGATAAAGATCATGGCCCATCCCAATTTCAGTCAGAGTCATGGGCATCTTTAGTTTCAAAGACTGTTGTGATACATTGCATCTTGTTTCATATTCTACAGTGACAAGTGGCATGCATAAGGCATTTCAAAGTCCAGATGTTTGTAGGAAAATTATTAGAGTCCTAGAAATTCTTTGTCTCTAGCATTTCATCCCACCCGGCTCCCACAAGGATAGCTTATACCCAGAAATAACAACACACAAATTGTATTCAT
>LOEQ01005688.1:87349-105241 GCA_001685075.1 Bramus lutescens
TAAAAAATAATATAAAATAAACCAAAAACAAACCAATTGGAAAAGGACAAAGCATCCAAACAAGAAAAAGAGCCAAAGAAAAAGCACAAGAAACACATATAGATGCATGGACATCTCACACACAAAGGAATCCCATACAAATAAAACTAGAATCCATAATATATACACGAAGGACCTATAAGGTTAAAAAAAGTGCCTTGACTAAACATTATGAGACAAAGAGCTCCCAAAGATGTCATTGAGTCCAATTTCTTTTGGCCATCTACTGCTAGGTGTATAGCCTACCCTTAAAGAGTGGTTTGTTTCCCCAGTGAGACTCCCTGGGAGAAAACTAATTGTTTAATTTGTAAGTGGTTATCAATTGGGGGTAGCTTCTGGATTAGAGATTCAGACATGTGTCCACTTCTCATTTCTGCCCTAAAACCCCATGTGGTGCAGACCTATGCAGGCCCTGTTCAGGCTGCCACAGTCTCTGTGAGTCCATATGTGCACCAGGAATTTAGGGATAGGTGGGTTAAGTGAGTTACAACCTCACAGGAACGAGCAGAAAATTCGAGTTCAGACATCATAACCCATAACAGTGCCCTTGATGGAGTCATGAATGGATGGTAGTTGACTCCAGCTCTGATGCATTATGGAGAATAGAAAATTAAAGGTTTGGGCCTGTATCTCAATTGCTACAGTACTTGCCCAACATGCAGAAGCCCTGGGGTTTGATACTCAGCCCACATAAACCAGGCATTATGATATATATCTATAATCCTAGCAGTGGAATGGTGGAGGTAGAAAGATATGCACTTTAAGGCCATCCTGAGCTACATAGCTAGTTTAAGGCTAGCGTACACCATGAGGTTTTTAAAAGGGTTTTGGTTATAGATGGCAACTTTATCTGCTACACACCAGAAATTAGACTGGCAAAGCTGTACAAAGCTGAGGAAATATTTGGAAACTATCTGAGGCAGGAGGACAGAAAGAAATTATTCATAGAGCAGTATCAGGTCAATCTGGTAGAGGCCCTGTATTTAAAATTTCTGGTTTATAGGTACATAAGGGTCAGATTGTAGAGGACCACAGAGTCAAAACAGAGCAAGCTGGTGTTCACATAACAGGAATGGTATACCCTGTTTACACATACTAACTCATTACCTTATAATGAAGCCTATGTGTCATTATAACCAATTGTGTTATATTGACTGAAAAGCCAAATACAAACTTTCCCAGAACACACAGCTAATAGGACTTACTAGTTGAGATTTGGATCAAGAAGTCTGGAGTCCAGAGCCTATGGTTTTACTTGCAGTACTATTTCCATTCTGAGTGAGCTCGGGAACCATGAAGAGCAACATTAGGAAGAAAAGATGAGTTTCTGAGAGATGATAGGCTGTTAGAGATAGAAAGAGATAGTCAACATTAGAGATAGTCAACAGCAATGGGAAGATGACATCAGATCAAGAGTAAACTTGAGAAGAGACAGATCAATGAGATTTGGAAGTAGGAGCTCGGGGTTCAAATTCTGACTTTGTTTATTAATGGTTGTGCAGTGACCTTAGACTAGAGGATTAACCCATGTGGTTTTATTTCCTCATTCACAAGAGCTTGCGGGAATGCTTCAGCTTCTGCCAAAAGGATTCATTTGGGGCTCTGCTTACTGGGAGTTGTCAGCAGGCTTCCATCTGGCTGGACCCAGCATGCCTGTGGGAAATCTGAGTCTGGAGCTCAGGAAAGAGGCCAAGGTTATAAACATTCAGGGATGTGAGGGGGATCTGTTGCTAACTGGGAGAAGGGGTTGGAAGGATGTCCGGGGGGGGAAAGAGAGAAGAAGGCTGATCAAAGAAACAACAACAAAACCATCTGCCTGCTCCCGGGAAGTATTTGGGATTGATAATGAGACTGCCAGAAACTTATTGCAGCTTTTTAGTTTCATTGTTTCATACTTTAAACATTTTGTGATCTGTTGTCACTAAACTTCTATAGGAGAAAAACAACAACAACAACAACAACAACAACAACAAAACCACATCTGTGTTTTCTACCTGCAATGGTTTTGGTTCATCAGAGGCCACACAGTGGTGAGCCCTAATGATGCCTATTTATTGGTTTTCTACATTTGTTGTTTCTTTGGATGAAATGACTTTAGTGTCAAGAACTCAACAGTAGCTTCGTTCTTAATTAAGTTCATATGCAAAGCCTGAAAGCATGTTTCCCTGTATTCCCCATGTCCCTAAGTCATTTCCATTTGTCAGGAACATTGTATGTTTCCAGAGAAATGACACTGCTTTCATTTGATGTTTTATTCATGCATTTAGTTGTTTAATTTTACTTGGAATTCTAAAGCACAGTACATCATGGATAGTCAGAGCAATTGCCCAAAATGTGCTCAGAAATGGTTTGTATTTTTTATTGATTTTTATTGAGCTCTACATTTGTATTTTTTACATTGTACCTTATCTATCTATCATCATCTATCTATCTATCTCTGTCTGTCTGTCTGTCTGTCTGTCTGTCTGTCTGTCTGTCTGTCTATCTATCGTTCCTGTAAAATCTCTTAGCCCACATCATCCTGTCTGTCCAGGCTGTTTTCTTTTGCTGAAAGGTTCGCCTCAGGAGGTGATGCCATCAAAAGAATCACAGATGCAATCCTAAGAAGCCTTGCAAAAACAATGTAGGTCCTTGTTGAAGGCCTTGAAAACATGTGGGTATGTGTGATGTGTATTCATGTGTGGGGGGTGTCACATACTGTTGTCAACATTTTCACAAATTCTTGTTGGACACCTTATCATCAGTTCCCATTCATTGCAGTAAATGCTGAAGGTTCTCTTTGCTTTCTCGTCTCCTCTTTTCTTCTACTTCCCATCATCTCTGTCTCCTCCTCTCTTCCCCATTCTTCTACCCTGTCGTTCTTCTTGTTTGGCTGCACACCCTGAACCGTATTAGTTTATCATTTGATACTCCATTGTCATTTTCTTTGCCTTCTCTCTCACATTCCAACTTGTGAGCCTTGTCAAAACCAAACACCGTTCATTATTATCCACCCTCATTAGGAAGTAGAGGAGGATACTTTATGCTTTGTCCTTTTCACAGAGTTATTGATTCCCTAATGCTAATTATTGAAATACAACTGAACTTCTTTCAATAAATCATGTACAGCAGTTTCTTGGCCAAAGAGCATGCATTTATCTTTTTCTGATTTTGTGTGAATTTACTGACCTTTGTTGACTGGGGGCACTGACTTCCGATGGAGCCTCTTTTTGTCTTTTAAACGAAAATATTTATTTAAAACAAACACAACCGTATATGTATACGTATGTATATATATAGACATATATATGTATATATATTTTCAGTCTTTAGTAGATTCCAAACGCTGACTGTGTCTGAGTAGTCACCCACCTATTCAGGTGAAGTGTAGGGAGGCGGTAAAGTAATTCTATCTACATGAGAAGTTCTCTGACCCACTCCTTCCCCAGCTCACACAAGATGAGGGAATAGTAATTGAAATTCTTTTCAAGATGGTCTTGAGTTTTTGTGTGAAGAGATTAGTTAAGCCTGATTAAAATAAATAGGAAAGATGTCAGCTATCTTCCTCGTGGATATCCATTGTGTCAAAAGGAGATGAATGGGTGGACTAACTTGTAAGTGAGTGGGTTGTGTGTATGCAAGGAGGGGGTCCCTTATAGTGCATAAGAAGGAGCGGTGGACACATTCCAATAGTCTACTTATGAATGACTTCATGCTTGCTTTTCTATGCTACCCTAGAGAAAGCACTTGTTTTTTCCCTCTAGTCCTTTGTCACAGTTTCCGGAAAGCCCAGTAAGTTCCCCAGTGAATTAGACTCAGGCTATGGTGGCAGTAGGCTTCTCTGTGCTCATGAGTTATTGGCCAAAGTTAATGATGGTGTATCTTAAGCAATTGGGAAAGCTATGGGATTCTCAATGGATCTGTGTTTTGTTAGCCTTTTTCCAACTACCTAGGGACTAAGTCTACATTTCTGACATGGATATATGATTTGTGGTATAATCAGAGACTTGGAAAATTGATAGCAAATCCTTACTTATTCAGCGAATTTAGTTCAACCATGATAATTCTATACTTTATTGAACACTAAATCTACCCCCATCTGTAAAACACTGTC
Source organism: Bramus lutescens (assembly GCA_001685075.1). Taxonomy (NCBI): domain Eukaryota; kingdom Metazoa; phylum Chordata; class Mammalia; order Rodentia; family Cricetidae; genus Bramus; species Bramus lutescens. Next base: position 91,482 of record LOEQ01005688.1, read on the forward strand.
ACTCTTTCTAGGCTTTCAGAATATAGCAATCTATGATATGTTTAAGTCTTAGAAATTTGACAAAGAGCTGTCATGTAAAGTTCTCTCTGAATTTACCAAAAATATTAGCTAAAGACTGAATATATATCTCACTAATAGAAATACATTGATAAGCTGCTTTATGAACAAAAAATTATTAAGGAAAAGGAAATACCTTTACTAGTTCTCTTAAGCTTTGAGTATAATTTGCCTTTGGAATGTATTGCCCTTAAAAGATTTAAATATCTGAACCCTTGAAAGTGTATGAGCAACTCACACTATGAAAAATTTGAAATCAATTGTAGAAAAAGAAACCAGTAAACAGATATTTGCTATGCTATTAGAATGAGGATAGTGATGGCAAATGAAAGTTATCAAGAGTGAAATAGCATTGTAATTGACAAGAGAATAAGTAGCAAGTTTTCTTTTTTATATAACAAAGTTTTACAAGCAGCAAAGCCAACTGAGGTTACCTTCTGAGAATATAAGTGAAGGAAGACAGGACAATGCATAGGCACAGTCCTTGGCCTAAATTCAGACTCATCTTGCACTGAGCATACATTCCTGCTGAAGCCTTGCAAGGGTATATCCATTATTTCTTTGATTAGATTGACATCTCAGTAAAATTTGCAGACTCATTGCCACTATAGATAACTGTTGTGTGTCTGATTAATAATACTACCCATATTTCTTTGTTATGGTTCTATTGCTGTGCTGAGACACCATGAACAAGGTAACTTATAAAAGGGAGCATTTAACTGGAGACTTACAGTTTCAGAGTGCTAGTCCACGATTATCATGGTGGGAAAATGGCAGCAAGCAGGCAGGCATGGGGCTGGAAGAGCAGCTAAGAGCTTACATCCTAGTCCACAAGCAGAGAGACTGAGGATAGTGTGTGTTTTTGAAACTTCAAAGCCCACCTGCAGTGACACACCTCCTGATATTTCCAAACTGTTCCACTAACTGGGTAGTAAGCATTCAAACATATGAACCATCAGGGGTCATTCTCATTCAAACCAACATACCATGTATTCATTAATTCATACTTCCACCCTTCTACAGGCTTAGAATCCCTTAAAAGTGGTCTGTAGCCTGACACCTAATTCTGACAAAACTGGTACATACTTTTTTATTCTTCAGTCATCTTAATTTGATTCTTTGTTTGTTGAGAAAGCGAACTAGTTTCTTGATATTCACCCCCGTTTTTTTTAGAGAATTTTTGTTCAAATAATTACAGTTTTAGTGATTAAAATAGTCACATCCATTATTTCTGTGAACAAACCCTTTCCTCTTGAAAAAATCTTAGAGACTTTGTCATTAATTCATAATAGTAGAATTGGCATTAACAAACAGGTTATGACAGCATGTAGGATATTTTATCCAATATTCTGAGATAAGTAATTAACATAAGTAATACTTTTCATTGCCGTGAAAGTATGTCATTTTCTTTTCAGGTAATTAATTGAGGATAGCTGGGATAATATGGTGATTCAGGTTGTCTGTACATACTTGGTTTAATTCTATAATTCTATTAAGGAAAACCTGTTCTTTCTGGTTTGGGGCACAAGAATACAGGAAAAATGTGATATTCATTTAAAACTATATTCCTTATCTCTTGAAAATATGTCCTTACTAGACAAGTACTTTATCCAAAAAGCTACAGAGCCTGCATTCCTGAAAATAGGTCTTTAATATTTTATGTGTTTAATTCATGCTCATTTGGTAAAATAATACCTATACTAATTACCAAATTTTAAAATGCACCATATGAAATAGATAAAACATTTTCATCCCATTTTGTTACCCATGTGAAATTATAACTGAGTATTTTTAGGAGAAACATTTAATAACTTCCAGGTAATAGTGAAAATAAATATTTCACAGTGCTTCTTCATTTCGATGGTGTACTATGCATTAGAATTCCAAAGAAAATTAAGAGAATAAATGCTTGAATACAGCATCAAATAAATATTAGTTTCAAAACAGGAAATTTTATTTTATAACTTATTGGTATTACCATTGTATTAAGTTGTTAGTAATTAAACCTCTCACCAAAATGGAAAGAGTTCTTTTGTCATATTGTATTAAACATGCCTTGTTTTAATTTTTGGTCCTCCTGTCTCTGACTGCTCTCCCCAGCACTGAAGTTAACGGTGTACATATGGCCAGTCCCGTTTTTTCTGTGAGTGTGGAAATACAGAGTTCTGAAATCAGGTTCCCATGCTGTACAGCAAGTGTTTTTCTTCACTGAGCATCTCTCCAGCTCTAGAAGTAATTTAGCACCATCTAAAAACATGTATATCTAACCCTCTGCATTGTATAGGGAACAGCTTATGTCCACAGTGAATTACAGTTGGGAAGGAAGTGTTTAGATTTCACATGGAACTAACTGCTCAATGCCATCAGCTGATGCCCTATTTAGAGGCTGCAGACTCTTCATACTTTGAAGACAACCTGTGGGTTTACTTTGGCCGGTTGGAAAGGAAAATAGACAAGAAACAGCACTTATGCATTTCTTTGTAGGATGAGAAGGAAACAGAGAAGTGAAATGGTTTCCGTAGACGATCATTGTACTTGTGCTAGGAGATATTTAAGAAATTGGAGATCTCTGGGAGTCAAAAGTAGAATAAGGGGAAGGAGTGTGATTCCTTGTCACTTCCTGAAGTAAGATCCCCTTTTCTACTAGTCAAATGCTAAAGGAAAGTCCTTCAGAGAGAACAGTAAAAGGGTACATCTTCAATGAGCAGCTCTTGGTCTTCACAGGCAGCAACAGCAACAATNATAGCGACAGAGAAGCAGAAAGGAGCTACTGGGTGGAGTTAAAATGTTGTGACCACCCCTCCCATTACCTCTTATAGGGCAATGAAAAATAGCAGACAGTACAAAGCAAAGGGGGAAATGACCTCAGAAATTTAGTGCAGCCGAGGAAGCAAGGTATGAAACTGTATTCAACTCCAAATGACTCATGATGACAGGAATGGCTACACTCAGGGAAAGGTGCCCTAACCTGAGGAGACTTGGAGCAAGAGCTCTCCATAAGTACAAGCAGTTATAAAAGGCTCAGTAAGTATCCTTGAAGAGCAACGGTTTTTATTTATGTATTTCTGTGATGGTTCCATCCTCCTGACTTTAGCTCCCAAGTGCTGAGAATTACCAGAAAATAGGTGCTTCTGTTCTCCTTGAAAGAGAAAACACTAAGAACCAAACCCTGCTTGCGCAAGTCCTTCCCATGAGTGACTAAGCAGAGTATTTGCACCAAATACACACACACACACACACACACACACACCAACAACAGAACAAGACAAAAACAAACAAACAAATTAAAAAAACCCACCAAACTACCATGAACTAAAACAATCCAGACCATGTGATTGTGACCACAGGACCCCATTATGAAAGAGGAGGTAGGACAAAATATATATCCTTATGTCTTCTGTTCACTAATGCTTTTGTTCTGTAGGGCTTTAGTGTACTGTTTTCTTTTTATTTCTTTCTACTCTTTTAAAATGAAACATCTGGCCCATTGTCTTTGTCAGGTCTCAGTCAATGAACGACTAGAGTTATCTTTTAAAATTGCTCATAGAGGTCTTAATATCAGCCTTGGTCATTGTGCTCTCATCTTTATTGGAAATGAGAGTTGTTTGGGAGCTATAGATAAACATTCTGATATTTAATTAAATTTCCAAAATGTTTCTGATGAAAACTACCCTGATATGGATGACATATTGCAACAGGTTAGACATTTCAAATTAACTTCATAATAAGTTAAAAACAGGTCAAGAGACAGGAAATGAAAACTGGAGGTGAACAAAGAAAATTTCTGTAGGAAAAGGTTCATGGAAAATTCTTCTAAAATGAGAGTTCTTAAGTCTATTGATTAAGCCCTTGAAAGAGGGGACAACATGACAGAGCAGGATGTGCCAAAGTAGAAAATGGCAGGAAATGAGAAAGCCCACTGGAGAAAATGTGTTTATCTTAAATTTGATATTACATTTCTTTCTAGGAGATTTTGTAGTGGAGAGTCATCTGAAATATTTTGATCTTGTAGCTATTTCTGAAACTACTCTTCCTTGTGACTTATTCTATCATTTCGTGATTATATGCCCCCCAACTCAGAAACAGGAAGACGTCACTGGTTCTTTATGTGTGACTTTCTCCTCAGCCTAAAAATAAGTGGTTTCCCGACTTGGAAATTGCATAGTCTTGTATCGTTGGTCAAATTGTGATACTACCATATTAACAGCGTCCATCATTTCAATAAAGACAGAATATTTGAAAATCATATGAAGACAAATGCACATGTCACATCTAGAGAAGTTTAATAATTTCACAAAGTAAGCATTTATATGCTGCGGCTATAGTCAGAACAGGAAAATTAACCTAAGTAGGCCATCTGAGGCTCCATGGAACCACCAGTCACCCAGGCATAACACCTATCCTGAATTCCATGGATTAATAAAGCCTTTTGAAAACTTTTGTTTCATGTCATTCATTTATTGGCATATAGTTGTAGTTCATTTCCACTGCTGTAGAAATTTACTAAATGACTATATCACCAATCACTTAGCCATCCATTTATTGGTGGGGATGAAAGTTGCTTTCACTACGAACTATGAGAAATAGTGGTGATATGAACATTTTGCTACATGCCCTTTGGTGAATATCTGTATATTTTTTGTTGCATGTATATCTAGGAGTGTTTCTGTTGGGCCAAAAGGTGTTTCAAATGAGATAAGTTTTAGTTTTGACTCCCAGCATTCTAAAGCATTTGCATGAAGTACAAACTCCTCTGCAATGTATGAGCCTCCAAGTCGTTTTTCCATCTTTCCTCAATGCTTATGACGGCCCCCTCTCTCTCCCTCTTTCTCTCTCTCTCATATGGCCTGTCTGAAGTCTTGCCCAGTAAACTCCTATTGTGGGTTTTGGTTGTATTTCTGAAAAAGGGAGAGTTGGATAAGCAAATTATAGAGTATCAATGCAGAAAAAATCTAATGATTCCCCATATAGGACACTCTACAAAGTTTGTTAACCACTAGTCTTTTATGCTTATATGTAGATAATATGAATGTTGAATAAATGACAACAAAAAATCTCCCTTGTTGCATGACAGAAACCTTAGTTGTTTTAAAAACTTCTTTTATTTTTTGAGATTATAATTTCATTTTCTTCCCTTCCTTCTTCCTAACTCTCCCACATACCCCTCCTTGCTCTTTCAAATCAATTGCCTCGTTTTTATTAATAGTTATTCCATGCACATACCTACATGCATATAGACATATATATTTCCTAAATATAACTAACCTGCTCAGTCTATATGATAGTATTTGTATACTATGTTTTCAGGGCTGACCGTTTGGCATTAGATAACCAATCGGTGTACTCCTCCCTAGGGAAGACTATTTCTCCAGATCTCAGCATTCCTTAGTTGCTGGTAGTTGTTTGTGCAGAGTTGAGACTCATGAGCCCCCGTCCACATTAGCATGTTTACTGTTTTCTGTATACACACATATTATTTTGTGGTTTTGTTATCCAGCTTAACAAAAACCAAAGTGATAGAGATTTGATGTTCAGATTGTTCTGTTGTGTCTATTTTTATTACACACAGTTATAACTAGAATGAGGAGTTATTGAGTAATATTCAAAATCTAGAATCATCTGGCCAGTCTGAGAAACACAAGAATCACAGCTCATATGCCTGAGCCTTCATACAAGGATACCAAGTGTGTAGATAGGATGGCTAGTTAGGACCTGGAAATGGACCCATTAATGATTAAGAGAAAAGATTCTAGGCCAAAGTACGTTGGGGGAGGGGCACTTGTTTGTCCCAGCTGCCTAGACAGTTTAGCCCCCAAATAACCACACAGAAACTGCATTAATTAAATCACTGCTTAGCCCATTAGCTCTAACTTCTTATTGGCTAACTCTTACATMTTAATTTAACCCATTTCTATTAATCTGTGTATCACCACAAGGTCATGGCCTACCAGCAAAATTCCAGCACATCTATCTCTGGCGGCGGATCCATGGCATCTCAACTCTGCTTTTCTTCCTCCCTGCATTCAGTTCCATCTTCCCCACCTATCTAAGTTCTACTATATCAACAGGCCAAGGCAGTTTCTTCATTCATTAACCAAGAAAATCAACACATGGTCGAAGGGCCTCCCACACCATTTCCCCTTTTCTGTTTAAACAAAAAGGAAGACTTTAACATAATAAAATTCTAACAAGAATTACAGTTACAATATTTATATCTACTTTATCTTTTATCATAACTAAGGAAAACTATAACTATAAATTATTCAACTCCATCAAAGACTCTAGAAGGATATACTATTACCTAAGAAAACAGGAAGTGCATTGTAAGCAACTTACAAAACTCTATAAATGACAGAGACATCTCACTACATAGACAGTCACCCAAAGTTCTTCTGTACCATTGGAGTATCCAACTTCAGCCTATGGGCCCATAGAATCCAGTAGACATTTCCACGATGCAGGAAATTTCAAAGACAGGTCTGCCTATACTGGCAGTTTGCCATTCACTTTTTTCTGTGTCCTGCAGAATGTTTCACAGACTCTTTCATGAAGCAGGAACTCTGAAGGATCATCTCACCTTTAAGCAAGTTCAGCAGTCATTTCTCTGTGGATCCTGTATGTCTAGTTTATCTAGCAAACTCCACAAGGAACCTCTTTGATGCCCATCTTCCTTTTGAAGTACATTGCTGCTGCCAGGAGCAGATGTGTCACATTGTCATGAAAAGTCTTAAGTTATTAAAACATTTTAAATGCCATATTCTGAAGGTTTCTGAAAGATTTGAAAAATACCTATCTAACTTAAATATATCTCTATACATATACATCTAGAAAATCTAACTAATATGACTGCAAGGTTGACTATTATAGATGATTCTCTATTAACCTATATTTCTTAATTATACATTACATTTTTAAATGAACTATGTAAACACAATACCTTAACCAAGGGCAGAAATATACATATACAGTATAACCAAATTTACCTTAAATTTATATCAATAAACCAAGATCCACACCAATGCAAATTATTCATATCTATATCATATCCCCCTTTAAATATAAACAAACAATTATAGACAATATTTGGAAATATGGGTGTAGTTCTGTCCATACTGCTTCCTGCTGTTTATTGGGCAAAGTATTTTCTTTTGGGGGGTGTTCACAGCAACCTTTCAGGGGATATTGGTCCATCATACCATTTTACCCTGGAATGAGTCCACAGGTTCTCATCTTCTATGCAGACAAAAGAAGAACCTCTTTTCCAAAGCACCATATCCTTAGACCCAAATTCTAAAGTCAAGATACCTTTATAATATACATACTGGTTTAGCTTAGCAGCCCATACAATGAAATGTCTCTCTGTACTTAGCTCTTTTACAGTCAAAAAATTCAAAGAAAACACAATAATATATGTAATCCAGACTTTCTGTGTATTTTCCATCTTTACATGGCTAATTTTTCTTTACTCCTTTTAATCTATGACTATCTGTACTCTGTCTCTTTAAGAACTTTTTAAATGATTTACTTTTTAAAACTCTTTTTATTCTTTTTCTTCTCTCTTCCAAGCCTACATACATTTATCCAACAATATGATCCATATGGATTTGTCTTTATTGCATATGTGTAATTATTTTCTGACCAGAAGTTTTTCTTAAAATGAAAAGTGTTTCTTAAAACTTGAGCTATACAATTACTATGATATATACAATGCTTCCTGATTGCTTTGCACAGTCCAGCATGGCAGAGTCACTTGTGCCTTTGAGCCACACACAGCACCCCATTTCCAGGCACAAAATTGGTTCACATCACCATTAAGCATGCTGCAGCCATCTGCTCACATATCCCATCCAAATACTTGGTCTTCTGAAAGAGCCAGAGGTCATGCTGGTGGCCTGACCCAGAAAGTTGGCATTTTTAAATGGCTGTGGCTTTTTTCCTGCTATGGCTGAATCAGGAAAAACTCTCCTAAAGGAACTGCAGCACACCGCCAGCAAACAGAAAAAACCTGTGTTAAACTCTTTATTTTTGTGTCTAGAATTCCTTTTCAAATTATCTCAGGTTTTAAGTGGATTTAGCTGGGCACATGGATGCCAATTTGCTGAAGGAGGGCCGGCTAATTCATCCCGGCTGCCCAGGTAGCTTAGACCTGAAATAATCACACAGAAACTGTATTAATTAAATCACTACTTAGCTCATTAGCTCTAACTTCTTATTGGATAACTCTTACATCATAATTTAACCCATTTCTATTCATCTGTGTATCACCATGAGGCCATGGCCTACCACAAAGTTCCAGCACGTCTATCTCTGGTGGTGGATCCATGGTGTCTCAACTCTGCCCTTCTTCCTCCCAGCATTCAGTTCCATCTTCCCCGCCTACCTAAGTTCTACCCTATCAACAGGCCAGGGTAGTTTCTTTATTCAACCAATGAAAGCAACACAGAGACAGAAAGTCCTCCCACACCAAAGGTAGACCCAGTGGCACTGGGAGAAGTGTATCTCAGAGAGATGTCAGCCTTTGATCACTACTAAATTGTCAGGAATTGGCCAGCTTGAGTCCTCAGACCACCTGACTGCCAAAGTTGTGCTCCATCACTCCAGCCCATTACTAGCTATCTATTAGTCTTTCTTCCCAGAAGAGTCACTTCACCCTTGCGAAAGGCTTGAGGTCAATCCCACTGGACCTTGCAAGGGAAGTTCATCATTTGAGTAGCTTATCAGAAAGCTGTGCAGAGTTCAATTCACCTGCGAGTTACTGTCCTTTAAGCTTTGAAGCATTTCATTTGCACAGGACCCCTTACAAAGCCCTGTATCTCATTTAATTTTGCATACTTCATGTTACAACATTTCTCTTTATAAACTCCAGCTCAAAACTTCCATGAATGTCAGGCCCCAAATGACCTGGCTTAGCACTTGCCTGTAGATGTTTCTCATGTTTCTTCACTGAGTTTGCTTATGTGTCTCTGGATGAGAGTATAAAAATTAACCAGACTAATGATTCCTTGTAACAGAAGGCTACAATTAGTTGTAAAATGTTTTGAGTCACTGAGAATGGTGGCCACTATTAACTGAGTGCTCATTTTGCTGTAACTATGAATCTCACCAGAATTTATTTTAACATTCTTAACATTCCTGAAGCAAAAAACACTGTTATTATCCTTGTTTTCTGTTTTTTTTTTTTTGAGACAGGGTCTCACTATGCAACTTTGTTTGTCCTGGAACTTGCTATGCAGGCCAAGCTGAATCAGAATCCACCAAGACCTGCCTTCTCTGGCTCCCAAGTGCTGGGACTGAAGGAGTGGCCCACCATGCCTGCTTTATACCTAATTTTCAATGCAAGAAACAAAACCTCAGAGGGGCTGCTTGCCTAGGTCATATTTCATAAAGTGGAGGAGCTAGGGTGCTTTGCATTTGCAAATACTTAACTAAAATGTTTAAGAGGTCACCTATCTCAAAACCTCTCAAACATATTGGTACAAATCCCCAAATATCCCCAATAGGTGTGTTCCCTGTTGGAAATATGCCATGCTTTCATTGGCCTTTCTATGTGGTGGACAACATTCAGAGCAAGTAAGCTCTGTTGGCTGACATTCTAGATCTAGAGAGGACAGACACACATGGCTATCTACTCTTCGCCAGTCAGAATTGAGCAGCTGGATGCAGTGTGAATGCAATGCTATGTATTCAGCTTAACTAAGGTCACCTGCAGGTCTTGAGAACCCTGGAAGAACTGGCTCCACAAAAGTCTAAGCCAAGTGGAGGCCATTTCTGGGATTCTGATGTTTAATCTCATCATTCAGTTCTTGCAACAAAGATGTCAGAGCAATGGCATCTAAAAAGTTAATCTTGAGCTTAGGGCTGGCCAAGATGTTGTGACTTGGTTATTTAATATAAATTTTCCCAGACTTTTTACTTCCTACTTACGCTGTAAGAGACACTTTTGGACTTTTGAAAATTTGGTGCACTGTCATTTTTTCTAAGTAGCTGTTTAATCAGTAATATAAATTGTTCTGTTGAAGTTCACATTAAGCAATGTAAGACAATTCTGCCCGGAACTGGAAAATCTATCCGCTAATGTCAAGTGGCTGAGTAAGATGTCATTGTCTCCCTATGATGCCACTGAAAGAACAGTGAACAAAATACTGCGTGATAAAAGATGGCTTAGGCGAATATTAGTGAATCTTTCTTAATGCATTCAATTTCCACATATAATGGACTTTCACATTTGCGTTTTTCCTTGAAAATGGAAAAGTCATTTGTATGGGTTGGAGGATGGATAGCTTGATATTTTTCCTCCAAGGGCAAGAAAACAGAATTTTTTCCCTAGGAAGGGAATATGGAGCAAGTATCTTGCCAAAACATTTTCTTTACATTTCAGGCATGTTCTAATTATTTAGGCTACACTAAATAAATGTATAAACACTTTCATATATGTCTAAATAGTATCTAGTTCTTGTGCTAAATGAAGTTTTAGTCAATGTGTGGCAAATGGCAGGCTTTCTTTATTTTAGTTGCTTGAGGAAAGTGAAGAAGTATTTAGAGTATTCTTCTCCAGAAGAGAGAGTTTCAAGATAGATTTGAGTAGGTGAACTGTTTAGTCTTTCCCATTTAATTTTCATTTGGAATACAGTTTCCCTCCATAGGAAGAAATCTCAACTTGTCTATTAGTCTGGGATCCAATGTACTAAACTAGCAAAGTGAAAGCCAATATTAAAACAAGTGGCAAGGGAATGCTCTAGTCAGCAACATTTGAGTGTGGGGTATAGATAACCACCACTTGCTCTATACATATTATAGAATATTATTCAAGCTTCAAAAAGAAGAAGGTTCTAGCATGATACAATGTAGATGACACTAAAGATATTCAACTATGTGAAATGTTCCATCTACAGAAGGTCAAGTACTCCTTAAATTCGATGCCTGGGGTAGTCAGATTCTTAGAGACAGACAGTAGAACGATTGTCTCCAGGACTTGGGAGAGAAAATCATGAGGAGTGGTTATTAATCAGATACAGGTTTGGTTTGGGAAATGTATAATAGACTCAGTTTGGAAAGGTGAAAAAAAAATCCCAGGACTGGATGGTGGTTATACAACACTGTGTGTGTAAGTTAAAGCCAGTGAACTGAATTAGTTAGAGCTTCAAAGGGTGATTTTTATGGTTTTTATGTTGTATGTATTTTGTCACAATAAATCAAAAGACAGAGAGAGAGATTGATCTTCCTGGCCCACTCTCCATTCCTAGCTACTTTGTCTCGGGAGGCTGCAAAAAGGTAACAGGGAGCTTTTAGTTTTGATGATTTTTTCTTGAAGAGCTGACAGCCACGACAGTTCAGTAATATTTCCATCTTTAATACCTGGCTCAGGTCCCTGGGAGGCTCTGAGGGAAGTCTTTACTTACCATGGTTTAAACGTCAGGAGAGAAAGATTATGAAACATAGAGATGAGAATTGCATTATGGTTCTTAAGGCAAAAAGGATAACTTGAAATTGTCAGTGCTGGCTGTCTCTAAGAACAAGTAGAGGACTGTCACCTGAAAATATTCAGAATACAGCGACTTCCTTGCTTGCTTTACACTTTCAGTTTTTTTTATTTGCCTCAATGTGGCAAGCCTAATGACTTTTAAACTCAATTTTCAAATATTCAACCATATTGTAAAAGATGCTTCAAAGCCTGCCCTGAAGGGAACCATTCATTGCTTTTTTTTTTATATTTAAACAAGAGTACAGAATGCTGGAAGCTATCGTCAATGCTTGATGGAGACAATGTGATGTCTGTTTCCATGATGCTGTGAGATCTATTCATAGCCCAGAGTTGATTTTTGACCTTCAATTTATTAAATTAAAAAAGCTGTAAAAATAGACACAGATCCAAATGAAATGATGAGAAGCCAGGGCACATTTCCCATTTACTTTTCCTTATGAATATTTACCATGCTGGGAGAAGGGCACAGGTACATACATATACATGGAATGTAAATATTATAAAATATTATAATTATAACCAGAATATAAATGCCACCTTTTTTGCCTGTGTATGTGGTGTGTGTGTGTGCGTGTCCATGTGAGTGTGTGTGTGTTTATGCATATAGATGCCAGAAGTTGATATCAGATGTGTTCTCTGTTCCTCAACTTTTATATTGAGTTCACCTATTTAGCTAGTCTAGCTAGCTAGCTTGCTCTGAGGATATTCAGCCTCTGTTTCCCACATACTGGGCATATCCTGGCATTGTCAGTCATTTAGATGGGTACATGGATCTCCAGTCCTCATGCTTGCAGAACATGCTCTTTACCCCCACTGAGTCATCTCCCCAGCCACTGTAGCTTTCTGGTTGGAACTGTTTCTTGAAAACCACATCTTCTATTCCTTTTCTTTCATTCAAATATCATTGCTATAGTCTCAGCAAAGTGTCACTGATCTATTGAAGGGCTGCCTGAGGGGAAAAGCTACTGTACCCCCCTTCCTCCCTTCCAACTGCTTTCAGATATAGCGTTGTTCCGGGTAAGGCTGGGTGTATTCAGAGTCTCATACATGACACTGAGGTCGCTGCTTTATCTGTTAACGACTTCCATAGACATTTAGGACAAAGACTTGACCAAGGTTCCTAGTCATACTTGGGCAAGAAGCTCCCTCTGAGATTTAGGTTTAGACCTCATGCTACTTTTTTCTAGTTTAAAGAATTACTTTGATTATTCAATGTTTGATTTTTTTCTATTTTTGGCAGAATATCATTCTGGTTGAAGCAAACAGAGGTCCATTTATGGACTGTGCCAATATCCATTGACACTTCAGGGGATTCAATACTAAGTGGCATCAGGCATTGTGCCTTAATATGAATTAGATCATGCGATTCAATTCAGAATGGTAGAGATCAGGATGCATTGAGAACAAATTCTAATAACTGTAAAATTTTGCAAGATTAAAATAGTCAGTGAGTTGAGTTGAAACATACACAGTTCCTCTAGAACCTGTGGGGATGACTTAGTGGAGGGTGACCATCCATGAATGTACATTGGGAAGCTTGCTTTTTTCAACTTGATTATTTTCTATATCACCACAAAACATGTAGGGAGAAATGAGGGGAAGATGATCCATATGATATTGTCCTTTTACTCGAATGCCCATTTTGTACATATCTGAGTCTCTCCCTGTCAGTCTCTAATTTCCTGAGACATTAGGAGTCACGAAAGCCAACTGATAAAAATTCTGTTTTATCCTCCCACAGTTAACCAGGTAATGAAATTCCCTCATGCTCTAGTTAATTGCTGTAGTTCTGCAAAAGGTTCAAAACTGACTGATTGACAGGTGCTCAGCCTCTATGTGGTCCTCTGTGGAGAGGGCAATCCCATCTTTGAAAATGGACTTCAAGATATGAATCTGTTTAAGAATGATTTTGTCTTTGAACAAATCAGTTTTCTGACAGTCAACACTTTTTCTTTCTATAATCATTTATTTCCTAATAACTTGGGAGAAACTCAGAGGTAACTCTTGGGTTCACCTGCTAACAATCTGAACTCGTGAAAATAAACTTGTGTTTTGAACTCTGTAGACCCAAATGGGAAACGATAATAGACATCATTTGATATTAGCTTTGTTTTGTCATCTTATAATCATTAGAGGAAGATGGAATTATGCTGGTATAAAAATAATAGGGGTACTGAACTGAACAGAGAATTCTCAACAGAAGTTCAAATGGCCAAAAGAC
>LOEQ01005688.1:118412-129182 GCA_001685075.1 Bramus lutescens
AAGACTAGACTTACACTTCTTTTTGAAATGTGGTACTTTTTGTGTGTATGTGTGTGTGTCTTTGTCTGTACGTGTATCCATGCCTCCTGTGTGTGTGTGCGCGCGCACTCACCCTTGCCTAAAGCACACTCACATGTGGAAAGCTAGGGATTGATGTCAGATGTTTACCTCAATCATATCTATACCTTATTTTGTGTTTGGTAATTTTTTTTGTTTTTTGTTTGTTTTTCTGAGGCAGGGTTGGGTTGTCCTGGAACTCACTCTGTAGCCCAGGCTGTCCTGGAACTCACAGAGATTTTCCCGCCTCTGCCTCCCCAGTTCTCAGATTAAAGGCGTGCACCACTGTGCTGGTGTACACCTTACTTTTTGAGACAAGATCTCTCACGGAACTAGGAGGTCACAGCCTGGGGGGACCTGCCTGTCTCTGCCACCAGTGCTGAGGTGACAGGCACTCAGCTCCCTCGCCTTTTTTGTGGGTGCTGGCAATCCAAATCAAGATCTTATTTTTTAAGCAGCAAGCATTTCACCTTCTGGACCAACTCTCGGTTCTGCTATTTAGCAAATAATTATTTATCCTGCTCACCGTGTTGTGCTTATCTCAAGCAACCCTTGGCTTCACTGATATTTCCTGAGTTATTGTTTTTTTTATAAAATTAGGTAATTGGGGGTGGGGAACAAGGTCTTATTATGTAAACCAGGATAGCCTTGAACTCACAGTCACCTGCCACAGCTGACTCTCTGAGTCAGTGTTTTGCCATTGATTAAATCTAAATTTCCTGAATTGGGGTTATATTAACAATAACTAAAAGCAACTTCCTAATGTTTGATATTTGCTAACTTCTAGTACTTGCCAGAACACTGTCATTGTTACTCTGGTTGCTCTCAATGTCCTCTGAACATTAACCTCACTTGGGATAACATAAAAGTAATCTTACCAGGCATGGTGTTTCAGACCTGGAATTCCAGTACGTACAAAGCTAAGGCAAAGGATTGGCATGGGTCTGGGCTGTGCATTGAGTTCCAGGCTAGCCTGACTTGTACAATCTCAGTCTACAAAACAAACAAAAGAACAAAAGAAAACAGAACCAAAACCAAAAATAAAATGAAAGTGATACATAAAGAGGGTTTCTTGTTTTTGTGTTTTTGCTTATTTGTTTTGTATTTTCAAGACAGAGTTTCTCTGTATAGCCCTGGCTTTCCTGGAACTACCTGTATGTGATTTCTATATGGCTTTACAGAAATTAGCCTGCCTCTGCCTCCCAAGGGCTGGGATTAAAGGTGTGCATCACCACTGCTGGGCTTGGTTTGTTTTAAAATCCTGATGCCCAGGTCACAGGTGAAACTTGCTTCCAATTACATCAGGACTTCTTGGGTGGGCCAAGACTTTAGGGTTTTACATGCATCTGCCATGATTCTATTACAGCAGCTGTGGGGAGACCTCCCAGCCAGGATAACAGGCTGAAACCTTGGTTGAGATGCAGTCACGTCATTCCCAGGGATCCAGCTACCATGTTTTTCCTCTGTGTCTTGCCATAGGCATCTCTTACTCTCCAGGGTAATAACAGTGTTTGGATTTCAGTAAATCTGTGAAGATCGAGTAGGCATGTTGGCTTCTCAGCTCAGAGAGGGTGCTCTTTCGTTTTATGCTGTCAGAGAGCCAGATTCCTTATTAACATATTTTGACATCATTCTTCAAAGTAGGCTGAGCTATGGGTTATAAGGACATCATTCACGGAAATAAAGGCATCTGTGCTGAAGTAAAGTATGGTGGGACCTTACCGTCTTCCTGGTACTATTTTCAGGGAGGCAGAATATTGACAGAGTGATCCCTAATCATTTGGTTCCACCATGTTGTTATGGTTTGGGTATAAAATATCCCTCAAAGTGTTCAGCTTATAGAGTGAAGCACTTGGTCCCCAGCTAGTGACAGTGTTTCCGGAGGCAGTGGATCCTTTGACATGTGGGACCTAGCTGGAGGAAGTAGGTTGCTGGAGTTGGACCTTGCTTCGCATCCTGTTCTCTCTGGCTCCTGATCTACCAAAAAGACAACAATCAACATTACACCCCTGCTACCACAGCTGAAAACACTTCTTGCTGCCTGCCACATCTTTCCAGGATGAATTAGCCCTCAAGCTGTGAATCACAATCTTTCCTCCCCAAGTTGTTTAATGTCCGATGTCCAGTCACAGCCATGAGTAAAGGGGCTAGCTTGGAAGCTTTTGAGAGCAGTGAGAACATCTCCACGACTTCCCTCCAGCTGTTGCCTCACTCGGTGATCCTGCAGGTACAGGACAATTTCTTTACATTTTAGTCTTCTTCAGGTACAGAGTGTATAATTTTGATTTGAACTTGTAAAATCAAGTGCGTGATCACAATATGCATGACTTCATGCTTTCATGGGGTGGGCTGACTCACACACTTTCCTCTGTTGCATTAGTGGAATTTGAACTGACTGCTTAGTGAAAAGGAAATAATTCATTTTTCAGGCAGAATATTACATTTCACATGCTTTAACTTGGGTTTTTACAAATTCAAATTCCCCTATGACATTTCCTCCCCTCCCCCTTTTTTGCATTTTTATTATTATGGAGCCTTCAAGAGAGAGCAGTCATTAAGCAATAATCAGAGGTTTGATTGCTTAAATTCTAACAAGTGTTTGCTCGCTCTTTAAAAACCCCAGTCCCAGATAATAAATGATGCAAGTATATCAAAGTAAATGGCAAATACTTTTCCTCTGTTTTGATCCAGATTTGTATCAATGTCTAGCTGCTAGTTTCATTTTTTTCTTTCTTTCCTTTTCTTTTTATTCGTTTTCTTTTCTTCCTTTTTTTCTCTTCCTTTTTTCCTTTTTTCCTTCCTCTTCCCTCCCTCCCCCTCTTTCTTTTTTCTTTGTTTTTCTTCAACTCTTGGTTTCAATTGACCCTGGAAATACCCTTTGTGTCAAGTCCCACACAGAGAGAAGGAATTAGCCCCCATCTGACAATAGAATGGTATTATTTTCCAGCAAACAAAGCAAAGAAACCAGTGGGACAAATCATTTTGTAAATAATCCAAAGCTCAAACTATGTGGTCTACTGCTATTTTTAGAACTCCAGGGGAAACAAATCCCCCTTAGGGTAAAAATGATCCAATTAAATCAGAAGTCATCCACTGCAGAGCTGTTTTGTTTGAGTACCATTTTGGAGACCAGTGTTGCTTTATCAGGGAAGAAAATGACGTCCACAAGGGTGGTAGCCTTTCAAAGGAGGAACAACGGCTTCTGTGACCATTCTGTCACATGGGTCACATCTGCCAGTTGCTTGTCCCAGAAAGGTGCGTTACTGCTGTCAGGAGTTCCAGAAATCATTTGGCCTCATTGGACTATCAAGACCGCATTGTTCATTTATTTTTCCCTGAATTTTACCAAAGCCTTAAGCTCAATTCAGCTTTCTTTATAGCTGTGTGGATGCCCAAAGTAAAGGCTCTAGAGATACATATACAATAAAATGATTTGAATTGAATAATGAGGTTATTAATTATTTAATTAGCCTATGTGTTTCGGTTTACTGGCAAAGGATCTCATTCTGTACTCCAGACTGCCTTTGAACTAGGTGTAGCCCAGGCTTGCCCTGAATTCTTGCCAACCCTCCCTACTCTGCTTCCCAGGTGGTGTGAACCAGAATTGATTAATATTTCAGATAGGCAGAGAGAGTGTAAAGCTTTTTTTCTGTAAAGCAATCTTTCTGCAACTTTGTGAATTTTTTCTGTGGATCAGTTTAGGAGTTGAGCTACCAACTGATAGTGGTGCACCCTTACCTACACAGTTTTAGACTGAAGTTTGTGATTGGAGAGAAATGAGAGCTCTTCCATTGAGCCCTTAAATTAAAAAGACTCCATTTTCTTGAAACCTTTGTGATCTCTATTAGAATCTTCACTAGTGAGCTGGGATGGAGGAGCTCCCTGATGTGGCCTGAGCCTCCGAGTCCTCGCTATCCAACCAGGTTTGCATGCCCTCCAATTGGGCGAGCCACGGACCTGAGGAGCAAAAGTGCCAGAGGACTCCCATCCACACGATTATCCTCAGAAAGATTAAAGCGTGATGTAAAATGAGGAGAGAACACAACTCAGGAAGAGAACAGCAACACCACATTTGAGAAAGATAATATGCAACAGTCCTGAAATTGGGTCAGGTATATAAACAGTGACGTAGGAGCGATGAGGACCTCATCTTCGTATAACTTGCTGACATTTTAAGAGTTGATGGCTCCTAGTTTTCCTTAGGGATGGTATACACATTACTCAGGCAGCTTGAATATCCCTGTCATCCCACTGTGTCCCTACATTTCTCCTCTGCACCTGGTACCTCACTTCATTCTGCTTTGCCATCTACTTAGCTATGCCATCTCTGACTGTTCCCAGACTGAATCTGTATGAATCAGTGTCTTTCCAGGCTCACTTTGCTCATTCCCTGTGACATCCGTGGCTTGGGTCAGGACTTCCTTCCCTGTCAGTGATCCAGATGAATGGAAAACATGTGCAAAACAACAGGATCACTTCCTAATATTTTGCTGTGAGACAAATTTCATCATTAATACTTTAGGCAAACCCACTAATCATCACACAGTGTTTCCAAGTCAAAAGTATGCTATGTCATGGTTAGAGTTTCTGCTTAGGGCTTAACCGGGCTGCAGTCAATGCATTAGCTGGGCCTAGGCATTCAAGGTTCCAGTCAGTGCTCATATGCAGTTCCTTACTTACCACTTGGCAGATCCAGTTCCGTACACATGTAGAATTGAGGTCTGAATTCAGGCGATGAGTGCCCCTTCATCTCCAAGCCACCTACACTCAACTAAATTCTCATGCTTGATATTACCCTGACTTATTTATTCTTCTGCCTTTTTTCCCCCGCCTTCAAGAGCTCTGGTGATGATTCTAGGGCCACCCAGGTAGTCCAAGATAACCTCCCTATGGTAAGGTCAATTGACTAATAATCTAGATTATAATTGAACAGTTGCCTTTGCCATCTGAAGAAACCAAAGGCAAAACACCAGCATGAGGGTTCTGAGGACACATGTATGGGCTCAGCTCCAGTTGGCCACTGTCAGGGAAAGAGCTCAGTGTGCACTGTTAGGGCTCAACCATCATTGGCTATTCCTCAGACCCTTTCCCCAATGGATTTGGACAGAGAGGTATCAGCTGTTGTGAAGCACTGGAAAGTTTCTGCTTTATACAACCAAGAATTCTTGGGCAGTCTCATTTTTTTTGAAAAAATGAGGGAAAGCATCCTGAGTTCTATGGCCTTGAGCCCCAGCTGGTCTTGGAGGTGTGACTTATTCCCATATCCCCCAACATGTTATACTGAGCACTGTCTATCAGAGAACTTTGAACATGCTTACACGTGTATACATGGATCCATTCATCCAGAGCATCATCCATTTGGGATTTTTGAGTTGATACTTTTGGTCACTATTTCCTACCAGCTGCCTCTACATTCCCCCCAAAAAATGCTGGAACACATCATCCAATTGTCCCAGCTATCTGTGAGCAATCATAATCACAAAAACTTTGCTTCTCTTCTGAGAGAGCTCAAGGGAACATTTGCCTGAATGTTTTCTACCCTAATCATAGGCGCTAACAAATGCATCTGTTTCTCCTATATAAGCACTCATACTTCCCTGGCATACACTAATGGCCTCAAATGTCTGATCTATGTTTAGAAATCCTCTGGGAATACTTAGTTCTTGTTTTGAGTCTAAGACTCTACTAGAATTTATTTTTAATCTGTTGATTTACAAACTATTTATAAAATCTCTTAATCAGACATTTTTATCTTTCATTGACACTGGGATGAGATTTATGTAACTCAATACTTACTCCTATGCTATTAATGAGAGAGAGAGAGAGAGAGAGAGAGAGAGAGAGTCTCTCTCTCTCTTTTTCTCCATCCCTACACAGTTTCTTAGTTCATGGAAGAGAAAGTGGCTATATCTTCAAAGAGAAGGTGACAGAAAGTAATATTGCTGGGTAATTAAAAATGTGGGGGATGGTTTTGACATTGAAGAAACAGTTTGGTGGTTAGGAGCAATGGCTCAACTTCCAGAGGACCCAAGTTTGATTCCCAGCACCCACCCACATGATGGCTCCCAGTCATCTGTAACTCCAGTTACAGTCCAGGGTTTCTGATGCCCTCTTCTGGCCAATGTAGGAACCAGGCACATATATGGTGCACAGATTTATATGAAGGCAAAACCCCCATACAGATAAAAATGAAATAAAATTTAAGAATAAAAAAAGACTAACAAATGCATCTGTTTTTAAAAATAAATCTCTTAATCAGACATTTTTATCTGTATGGGGGTTTTGCCTTCATATAAATCTCATCCCAGTGTCAATGAAAGATAACTTTATACATACACATATATATTTTTTTATATTTTTGTCATATTCATAACCCTGCTGACTTCTCTGATGTTTGATTTTGGACTAGATATCTTTTTTAATTAATATCTCTTTGTCTACCAGTAAACCATTTTTTTAGCAGCTGGATCCAGGAAGACATTAAAGAGTTTTAGGGAGCTGAAGAGTTACATGTGGAAGTTTTGGTTATGTGAAATACCTTTCCTCTGTCACAATTAATTGGGTTAATTAACATTCACAAATTACATTTCATTTCTGTTATGATTAGGCTTTTTATTTTTTGAAGCAATTTTGAAATTTAAATATATTTTGATCATATTTCTCTCTGTCATCAAGTCTTACAGCTGTCCTCTCCCTTCCTACTCACCAAACTTTAAATTCTTTACCAAGAAACAAAGACCCAGTACAGCAACAATAGTGAAAATAAAACAAGAAAACAAAATAAAGCATCATCCCTCCCAAAAACTCACCAAGCTGTGACAAGTAAAATCATACACGTACAAACATACAAAACAAAAACAAAAACAAAAAAGAATCCTGTGGAACTCATAATATGTTAGCAAACTACTTCATTTTCTTATTGGAGAAAATTGATTTTCCCTTTCCCAGCAGGTATAAATGACAGTTCATTTGATAACCTTTACCATAGTGGCTAAGTTTTCATTTATTCATTCATTAATTATTTTAGAAAAAGATAATAAAATGTAATAAGAGAAAACAATAACTATCACATTGAAATTGGCAATACAAACCAATAGAAAGAAAAGGGCCTAAGAGAAGGTTCCCATACTCAGGAGNTATGCAGAGGACCTGGTACAGACCCAGGCAGGCCCCATGCATGTTGCTTCAGTCTCTGTGACTGAGCCTTGCTTAGTTGATTTAGAGAGCCTTATTATTTTCTTGGTACCCTCCATGCCCTCCGACTCTTACATTCTACATTACATTCTTCCACTTCTGCAGGATTTCTTGAGCCTTGAGAGGAGGGATTTGATAGAGACATCCCATTTAGGTCAGAGTATTCCAAGGACTCTCGCTCTCCACATAATTTCTGGTTGTGGGCCTCTTTACGTGTTCCCATTTGATGCTAAAGGAAGCTTCTCTGATGATGGCTGAACAAGGAATTAATCTATGAGTATAGCAGAATGTCATTTTTATCACTATATTTTTTTCTTTATTTAGATCAGTATTACTTGGTTTTACCTTAGGGGTGTGGGCTACCTAGTCTCAGGTTATTGATCACCTAAGCAATGCCAGGCATGGGTTCGATCTCATGAAGTAATCCTGTAGTCAGATCAGATGTTGGTTGGTTACTCCTACAAGCTTTGTGTCACTATTGCTCTAGAATATCTTACAGGTAGGACACCATTGTATATAAAGGGTTTATGGCTATCTTGGTGTTTATGTTTCTCTTTTGAGATCATGCAGAGTACCATCCTGTACCAAGGATGCTGGGACACAAGGGTGGAGGTTCTATGTAAATATCAGCCAGACATTTCCATGTTCAATGAGTTGTATAGGTGCTGTTTCAGTAATGGGGCCTTACTCTCAGTTTGTGGAGAGCAACCTATAGTCTTTGAAACAGCCTGGGTTGTTTGGAAAATTGCATGGGAACTCTTTGACCAATGACTTGATTAGATGTAACACAATCCTGGTACTGGAAGTTCCTACCATATTAGGTTTCCATACTATGCCTCAAATGGCCCTTAATTTTAACTGTCTTTCCCTGTATTCTCTCCTACAATCCCCTCTCCTCTCCCTCTCCCTCCTTGATCCTCCCATTGCAACTCCCTTCCATCCATATCTATCTATTCTATTTCTATTTCCTAACAAAATCTATATGATGGTTAGTTTGAATTGTCAACTTTACACA
Organism: Bramus lutescens; assembly: GCA_001685075.1. NCBI lineage: Eukaryota > Metazoa > Chordata > Mammalia > Rodentia > Cricetidae > Bramus > Bramus lutescens. The sequence goes on from LOEQ01005688.1 coordinate 126,679, forward strand.
ATCTAGAATCACATGGAAAGACAGTCTTAAAGAGAGATCATCTCGGTCAGTTGGCCTGTGAGAGATTTCCTCAATTATGTCAGTTGAAGTAGAAAGTCCCACTCTGAACGTGAGCAGCACCATTTTATATGCTTGGCCCTGAACTGACAGGCAGGGAGAGAGCCATCTGGGTACTGGCAAACGAGCATAAGCCCATTCTTTCTCTGCTCTTTTACTCTGCATATGACTAGCTATTTTAAGTTACTGCCGCCATGATGTCTCTGCCATGATAGACTGACACCTGGAATTGTGAGTTGCAAAACCCTTATGTCCCTTTAAATATATTTTGTCAGAGTATTTTATCATAGCATTTTATCATATCATATCATATCATATCATATCATATCATAGTATTTTATCAACATGAAGGATGAACCTAGGACAATTTTGTGCATAATTTTCTGGTGAGGGTTCCGAGTAAGTTTGCATTCACTTGAGTACGGTGAGCCAAATGCTTCCTTTAAACATTTGTGTGTATGTATGTATGTGTGTGTGTGTGTGAGAGAGAGAGAGAGAGAGAGAGAGAGAGAGAGAGAGAGAGAGAGATGAAAACTGTCAGAGGACAGTTTTCAGGAGTTGGTTCTCTCTGCTATGGACTCTACGGTCTATACTCAAATCTTGAGGTCTGTCACCAAGCATCTTCTCTCTGAGTCATTTTGTCAGTCTGACAATAGTTTCTTGACCTGCAGAACAAAGAAGAATCTTTGGACCAGTTGTGAAGCGATGGTAAGATAATAGAAACCAGCATAGCAAAGGACTCTGCAATTCAATGTGCTACAAAGGAGGAGGAAATGTAAAACTACACGTACCAAGATAGCTGTTTTCCCTTGCTGCTGCAAATAGGTCATTAATTTTTTTCTTTTGAAAACAATCTTATTTTATGTACCAATCCCAGTTCTCCCCCTCCCATCCTCCCGCTCCCCCCATCTTCTCCCCATCCCCTATTCACTCCTCAGTGTGAGGCCTCCCATGGGGAGTCAATAAAGTCTGTCACATCACTTAAGGCAGGACCAAGGCCCTCCTATCTGTGTCTAGGCTGAGCAAGATATCCCTCCATAGGAAATGGGCTCCAAAGAGCCAGTTCATGCACTATAGATGAACATTGGTTCCACTGCCAGTGGTCCCACAAACTATCCAAGTCACACAACTGTCACCCACATTCAGAGGGCCTAGTTCAATCTTACACAGGTTCCCCAGCTGTCAGTCTGGAGTCAGTGGGCTCCCACTTGTTAGGGTCAGCTGTCACTGTGAGTTTCCCAATTATGGTCTTGGCCCCTATGATTATAATATCGCTCCTCCCTATCTATAACTAGACCCCAGGAGTTTGACCCAGTTCTTAGCTGTGGATCTCTGCATCTACTTTCATCATTTACTGTAGGAAGGTTCTATGATGACAATTAAGGTAGTCATTGATCTGAAGCTACTGCCATGGTAACCATGTGTATCTGGGTGGCCACTTGCTATATTGTCACATAAGATCACATACTTTTAGACAACTTCTATTTAGTGTCGTATGTCAAAAATGAATGAAAGCCAAGGTGTCTTGTTTTTCTCAATCCGTTTCTAATAAAGGAGCAAAAAGCACTTCCTCCTCAGCATAAAGGTGCCATTCCACAGGGCCATGGCAATCATTCTCTCTGTCTGAAAAGTCACTGATGGAAAGATGGAAGGGATGCACAGCGGTCAGCTCAGTCCAAAGAGGGTTCCCAATCTTATCCCTGGGAGCAGATGGCAGCTTTTGGAAAGTGCTTCCCTCAATATGTAACAATCACAACATTTGAGGTGTGTGTGTGTGTGTGTGTGTGTGTGTGTGTGTGTGTGTGTGTGTGTNTGTGTATGTATGTGTTCAGAAAGCATTCGCTTGACGTCGCAGTGCTCAAGAAGGTACGGCGCAATGTAAGCTAGCCTGGTAATAATAGCTCCTGGGAATGCAGAGGGTGGCTCGGCATTAGGCATTCTCCTCGTGTTTCACATAAATGCATCCTGTTCTCAGGAGCTGACGAGCGCAGTGCACTTGCCCTGGCTCATTCAAATTGAATGTTGGTAAAAGGAGAGTCCTGAGCAAACAGAACACTTTAGCATCATTGAAGGCAGGAGCAAGGTTAAGCTGTCGGCCTCATTCTCTGCTCGTTATTGGATGTTTATTTGCTGGCCTCACTGCACTCCTCAGGTATGTTACTGAGGTACTGATGTGGCAACCAATGCCTGCCAGGTCCAGGTGCCTGTACAATTTAGCTTGAGGGCTGTGGGTTAGTAAAGTTCCAGACTCTGGATATTGTCCCGCAGTCTGCCTTGAATAATGTTTTGCTGGAAGAGAAAGCTCCTCCACGGAGGCAGCTTGTCTTGTATTTTCCTTTTGTTCTTCTTTTTTTCAATGCTGCAGCTTCAACTTTGTCACAGTAAGCAGAAGGAGAGGGAGTGAGCAGAGAGCTTTCTGCTGCCCACTTTTTCCATTAGTTTGAAAA